>JAUMHR010048204.1:32061-44121 GCA_032361145.1 Enteromius fasciolatus | reverse complement strand
TGCGTTAAGAAAGAGAGAGATGCAAAATACGCAGAGCAGGGGGGCGCGAGGACCAGGGTTGAGAACCACTGATTTAGAGTGAGTAGTTTAAATCTAGGTCTACATCTTTTTAGACAAGCAAGTTATGGATAACACTGTTGGACAACTACCTCCATCCCTGTTTTGTGTGCTTGAAATGAGACCACCTGTTTTTTGATCAAACAGTAATATATTTACTAGTGTTGTAAAATTTACACTGATTTTCATATTAGATAACACAAACTGCAATTCGTGCGTGTGTGTTTTTTTTTTTGTTTGTTTGTTTTTTTTTTGTTTTTTTTTAAATCATCACCTTAATTTCCTTTTCATATTCACAGACACCTGAAGTCCTTATGCATACCAGCTGTGAAGGGACACCATGAGTTGTGAAGAGCAGGGCATGGGGAAGGTAGTCCATTCCTGGGCCAGATTTGCCCCAGCTGGACATACTGCCCTCGAAGAGGCTCTGAGGGTCTTCAACCCCATGTCCAAGGATCTGTCAGACACCGAGAGACAAATGGTGTCCTTTCTTCAGGAGCTGAGGAAAGAGGGAGCCAAGCCTGTGATTTTGAGGAGCAAAGATGTATATGGATACACGTCTTGCACCACGGAGCCAATCTCTTCCAGGATCGGCAGCAAGGTTCAGAGAGTGCAGAAACCTAGCAAGAAGCGAGGTCGGAAAGGTCTGAGCAAGTCTAAGGATGTGAATTACGCGATGCTCAGTAGAGCGGCAAAGGACATTCTCCAAAACCAACCCAAGATCCTGCTTAAAAATCTCTCGGTGGACAGTCTCAAGCAGAACGTTGCATCGGCAATGCTAGATAAACATTCGGTTCAAGCGCAGCAGTGCCTAAAACTAACAAACATAAAGGGGTTGACCGGAGGCCACACCGCAAGGTTGCAGATTCACTTTGGTTCGGATTCTAAAAGCACCCCCAATTTTGCTCTGGCACGGCCACCGGATCTCTCCGGAATTCCGCACTCTCCAACGGAAAACGGCAGTCAGATGTCAAATGTAGTTGCCTTGGACAACAAACGCGTTTTGTCATGTCCGTTCAAAGTAGACGATGCCCTTATTGGAGACTCTGCCCCAGTCGTCTGTCAAAACGGTTTCGGTCTTAAAGATGGTAGCATTTATAAAAAGATGGAAACCGTATCAGGTAAACCTGATGTGATGAGCAGCGGTCTGGACAATGGTTCGGTAAGGAGACTCCGCTTCCAAAGCTATAACTGGTCTCAGTCTACACTCACCAATGGCCAAGATGTTTCTAGACTGAATGGCAATGGTCTTGAATGGAAGGTTATAAAAGTGGACGATTCGGTCACAGACGAGGAGGTGAGAAGGAAGGCACAGAAAATCTTGCAAGTTAACTTGTCGCCCGTGATACAGATCCATCCCCTTGTTGACTCTGTATAGACTCTTTCTGGGGAGATATTTTTTTTTGGGTTCCTCTTAGGTTTTCTCGTTTTGTGGAAACAACCCCTAGGTTATCTCTAGATGGGAGCATTGCAGTTACCTCCAATTTTGCATTATCATCAAGTAGTTACTGACATCATAATCCAAAGATGGGATGTTTTTTTTCTGCTCACAGTATTTTGTTTTCCCGACACATCCCAACCTACCTTTCTTTTGTGTATTTTTATCCAACTTCTGAAGGATTTGACTGATGAACAAACCCTTATTTATGACTATGCAGTTCCCGGAATGTTCCTTGTGTTGGAATACCGTGGGCATGGACTGCTGTCTCACTGGATCATGGGAACAGACTGAATTTGTAGAGTCCTTGGATCCTGCTGATGTCAATGTCACCCAGGGACATTTTTGACATCAACAGTTTAGGGGTTTTTTTGTAATATGTTAGTCTGCCGGCATAGACTGCATATGATATTTTTGTTTAGACTCTAACATGTTCGAAATTGGGGGCACTTTTGCATTTTAATTTAATTTCATGGCAAAATAAATGGCCTTATACTTTGAGAAGAGTGAAATCTAACTGAATCTTTGTACTTTTCCCTCCTTGATGTACTTGTTTCTTCCTGCACTCCATTTCTCAAATGTTTCCTTTAATGTGCCAACCCTGGTTTTCGTTTTACAGTTGTTGTTTTTTTTTGATGCCATGACCACAAAGAATTGCAAAAAAACCCGCTTCATTTTCTGAGTTCTCAGCATCCCGTCGAGCAGTGGACTTGCTTGTCCATTGATTGAACGTACCTCAAACACTTGAATACGAAAATGTTGTCCTCATTAATCCTGCAGATAATATCGTTCATTCCATACATCCATAAATTGGTTGGCTCATGTTTATGTTTGATGATTGCCTTCTACACATTTAACCAAATTCTGTAAATTCCAAATTGATCTTTTAATAGGATGGTTTTGATCCAGCATTAATTGGCGGTAGCAAAATGGAAACAGAAAAATTAATTCGGGTTTTCTGTTAAGTCTTGCTCAAAGAGTTTTTTTGCTCAGTTAATTGTTCTGCTTCGCCAAGATTCATTTGAGGATGAATCTTGTGCATAAAGCAACCGTCTTAAGGTAATATTTCTGTGCAAAAGGAGGAAGAGATATAGGATTAAGTTGGGGTTCAGCAACACGTAAGGCCTTTTGGTTCTCATTCAAACTGAAGCAGAAGCAGTTCAATGGCGCCATAGGGCAAGCATTGAATTATTAATTTTTTTTTTTTTTATGAATTTGAGATTCGAGTTAACATATGGGTTTCGTTTAAAAAGAATAAACACTTCATTCACATGCGAAATACAAGCAGAATTTGGTTTCTTGTTTTTATTTACATCCAGTTGATTCTGTGACACTCAAAAGCTGTAAATGTCAGTGTTGTATCTTTAGTTACTGTTACCGAGTTGTGAATTAAAAATATGTTTGAGAAATGTTTAGTGTCAGCGTGTTAGTGTTTTTTTAAGAACATCCATCATTGGTGGAGAAAAGAAAATATCCATTAGCTGTTTCATGAGGCCTGTGTACAGTTGCATATTGTATGACCAATGCTGTTAAATCTCATTTCAGAAACAAGTAGTTCCTACTATAAAATCTGTCTGGATAAGCCACGTTAAAGCACTTTTTTAAATAGCTAATGTTCACACCAACAAACGGCACAAATTCAATATTATATCAATATGCCAAGTTGCTTGGCAACCGTAAATGACTTACTGTTTGGCTAATGAACTTGGCAGATGTTATTTAGCAGATGAATTGCTTATTGTGATTATTGTTACTGGTATATTTAAATGTTTATTGAACATTGGTGTGTGTTGCCATATTGATGTTGCCGCCATGGTTAAGAGGGGTTTTAGGCGCTGTTTGATATACTGAACAGCACTTCTCAAGCGTTAAAAACTAATTAGGCTTGGTTTTTCCTGCTGTATTGCTATGCAAACTCTGAGATTATTTATTTTTAGATTATTTATAGTACCTATATATATTTAATATTTTGAACCATTTCGTTTTTTTAATTCAAACTTATATTGAAATATATGCAACACACACAAGTAAGAAACTAATTTACTTAATGTTTGGTTCTTTTTACAGTGATAGTCCTTAAAACATCACATAATCAAACCAACCAATGAAGAGCTTACCTTCACGCCATATTTATTTTTAAAAAAGTCATATATTCATTTAACATTTTAAGGCTAAAAGTAGCCCGTAACTGGCATATTTAGAAAAAAATCTTAAGAAAAATAGCTAAATTTAATATATTTTTTTGCTGGAAGAATATTTCTCAAAGCTCTTAAATTCGTGAAACATTAAAAGTAGTGAAGAAAACTCCTAAGTCACTAAGATCAAGCCACAAACTATCTTAAAATGGTTGTTTCGAGCAATTTGCCTTGGCATGTAAACATTTTACAAACATTTGATGATAATGAGCTTTTAAAAATGTCACCTTTGGTTTTGTAGGTTATCTTACTCCAGATTGTACAGATTATATCCTTGTTTTCATGAAACAGTTGCGCAAGGAGTAACAGCTGTTCTTGCATCTGGTTTTCTTTCAAGTTTGCATGTCCTACTATCAGCTATGATTTATTGAGTCCGTTATTCCAAAGGGTGTTTATATGCATATCCACTAATTGTTCACAAGAAGCATACAGGTAAAGGGCTGACAATTAGCTGAGGACATAATTGTTTAATTGGTGATATTTGTGGCCATTACCTTTTTTTTTTTACCTTTATTTGAACATGGCAACATAATGTCGCACTCTACAGTATTTCTATGAATACATCTCTAAGAGAGGCCTCTCCTATGAGCCAATCATTGGGTGCATAGTTAGTAAGGATGCTGACGTCATCCACAGCAATGAGGTCAACCCCGCCCTTAGTCTTAGCCTAAGACTTCTCTCTATTACTCAGTAAAATATTGTCTTAGCAGCTTTGTGAATAGGTTTTAAGAGAACATTCTTTGCTTATAATTGAGGAAAACCCTTGGTAATTCAGTAAATCAAATTAAAAATCTCTCATGCCACTGAGCAAAGTCCAGACAGGAAGTAGTATGTAAGTTAATGAAATGGGAGGGACATTGTTTTGTTGCATATCATTTCAAACATTTGTCATGGAGGATTGCTGGGGGGGTTTGGACATTGCCATAGGTCTTTCGGTGGCATCTATTTCCCTGCTTTTTCTGGTCTTGGCATGTGAATTTAGAGAAATGCCAGTCTGGCCAGATTAATATAAAGCTGCAAGAGTTAATAATTGACGTTTACTGTAGTGCCTTATTTTCACTCTAAGTCCATTTTTTAAAAGGAAATGTACTTGGAGATAAGTAGATTTGCTCACAGTGGCTATTAATAAACAGTATTGAGTACAAACTGAATTGATAAACAGCTTTAGCACCATATTAGTGCCAACAAGTGGCTAAGCCCCATCAAATCATTCAGGCATTCTCAAAGTGAACCCTTCCTTGGGTGTACCAAAGCTTATGACAATAACTCAATCTGTTCAAGAATTATGGCCATAAATGTGCCGTTAATTGGTCAGCGCAATCACAGTCAACCATTAAGAAAAATTCAGCTTTGAGAAAAATGATGTATGAATCTGAACAGTAGTACTGGGGTTAACGGCAGGGTTAGGGTTTAGCATGTGGTTCTGCATTGAGTCCATAATTAACTTTGCGATTGAGTTGACCAATGAAATCTTTCTAAGTGTTTGTGGGTGGAGTTTGTGTTTAAATGGTTTGGGAGGGAAAAGATTACTTTACAAAAGTAACGTTGTTTAAACAATTGACTCGGTGAATCCAATGACATTAATGCCTTGCATTCCCAATTGGGCAGAAACGTTGCATTGGTTAGGGAGTACTTTCTGTCTCTAGAACTTATTGTTTGTGCTCAAAGATGTGTTTTTGTCTAAAAAGATAAAAAAGGTCCTGGGTTATCACACTAACAAAAACAGTTCAGCAGTGTGACACAGTAAATGTGTAGGGATTGAAGCAAGTCCAACAAACCAACACAAGGCCTAAACGTCTGTTCTCATCACTGCATTCATTCTTTGGCTTTTGAGGAACTCTAGCTGGCACGAGAGAACCTCAGATTACTGAATTATTGAAAGGACTGCAACTTCTTTTTGGAGCAAACATACGCCTCTCGGTGGCTCCCGAAGGCCTGTTCTGGGCATGTGGTTCTGGTGGACGGCCAGTTCTGGCAACATTCATAGAAACCGGTGGCGAACATAATAAAAACGATTTAGTTTAGCTATTTATCATGCAATCTGCAATATGTTTTGAAATCAATGCGGGTCAGTATCTGCAATGTTTCGTTAAATCGAGAGTTATTTTTTTATACGTCTTTGCTCAATGCAGTGCTTGGACTTCTACCTAAATCATCTTTGGCCGAAACGTTTTGTTTTCCTGCCCAAGGTTGACGTTTGTTCACTGAACAACAGGTGTACTTTTTAACCGATTCATCTCACCCAAAGTGAGCAAACTCTTTAACACCTGACCCTCTCCACATTTACTTCAAGCATCTTGATTACATTGTAGTCTCCTCTTTTTACATTTCAAAGCAAACACAATGAAAGGTGTGACGCGACACATTTGTGTGTGACCCAGAAGCCGCTCTGTCTAGAGTGGGGAAGGGTGTCGTGCTTTGTTGCAATAGACCGCGATGAAAATGGGGGGATGGGAGATGAGTGGGACTGGGAAAATGGTGGAGGAAAGCCCAGCTGTGAATTCACTGCAGTCCTCATTAGCCCAGGGTCCTAAAGTCCCCAGGCTAATTCCCAAAGTACAAAAATTAGCACAAAAACATTACTTAAAAATCAGTCTACAATATATTTTAAGAACTATACAGCTGTTAGGTCTGTTTTTTATGAGGCCGAACACTCTCTCTGTCAGTGGTTGATGGACTAAATTATCACTACAGTCTTTGCAATGCAACGCTGCATTGATATTAATCAAACATATCATCCCCATAATTAATCCAAATTTTTATGATGTATTATCTTGAGCTGCTTTACATACAGTACACAGTCCATTTATGCTGTATTTTTGTATGTATATGTAGCTATGTTATCTGTTTGTGGCTTTGTAACTGTTACACTTTAAAAAATGAAGACTGAAGTTTTAAAATCTCTTAATGACTGAAAAGTTTTGAAATCAAAATCAAATTTTGCAGAACTACAGCCCAACCGCTGTCCACCAACCTCTGTTATTAATGATAATAATAATAATTTGAGCAGAAAACAATGAAAACAACTAATTGGTCATAAAAAGACCTTGAATTCCATACTAATTTTGTTGACAATGTTGTATTCCTGTCAAATATTATGAACAGATGGCCGCTTTCCTCAGGGACCTTTACACCCATCTCCTTCTTGGGTTCTTCTTCAGTCATCTTTAGTATGATCGAGCAAGACAAAAATACCCTTCTATTATGTCGACGAGACCTATGGGATTACGCACTGCAGTTGGAGACATTAATTAGACCCCAGGTTTAGTCCCTGGATAGCTGATTTCCTTTGCCATTTTTTCCAAGAAGAAAACAACAGGTAAACTAACAAATGCACCTAGTGATTTTAGCAGATATTTTTATTAAACTGAAGGCACCACGGTTGGCTGATGTTGTCTAGGACATAATTAGGGTATTTAAGTCTTTTATTTTTAGGTTTAACCATATAGGCGTTGAGGCCTGCTCCTCTAGCCAGGCTCTCCAGCTGATTGCAGGTAATGAAAGGGAGAGGAGGTCTGCGCTGATGTCTGTGCTAGTCCATGAGGTTGGGTGTGTCTGTGGCAGCTGAATCCTGAAATAATCAAACATTGATTAGGACAAATGCGTTCGACCAGTAGTAACCATCCAAGAAATGCATGCAGTTAAAATGACAAGCACATAGAAGGATGTTTTTGTTAGATTTACCCCAAATGGCTCTGTAAATGCCCTGTAGCCACTGTATAAAGGGTTTGGGATGGATACTAAAGCAGGGTTTCCTCCACCTTTTGTGGAACCACCATCTTCATCATCATTCTGTTGAACGATAAATAAGACATTGATTGATCTTTGAAGGTAGATTATGATACATCAGCAATATAGATAGATAGATAGATAGATAAAGTGTCTTTGTTGTTCACCTAAATATCTGAAGCTGTATTACGTGAACAAACCTTAAAATACTGGAAGCGAAAGGCGTCATTCTTGTGCTTGAGGACATAGTATGCGAGTCCAGCAACAATAATAACTATGGCAAAGACAATCAGCACAGTGGTGACTGCGACCCCGCTGGACTGTGAGATCGGAAGAACTGCCGGCACCTGAAAATCAGACACCACCACTGATGACTAAAATTCACTAGGAGTTGTATATGAGGTCCAGTTTTTGGCAAAGCTATGCGTCAGACTAGACTGACGTCCATGTTAGTCAAATGTTAGTGTTAGTCATGTTAGTCTTGCTTTTGCTAGTCTGATGAGTCATTGTTGTTATCTTTGTGTGATTATGATAAAAATAATTTTCTATGAAGTCATTGCTCAAAAGAAGGCTTGGGTGTGTTCTTCAATTGAATCTACTGGTTTAAACACAATTACCCATGAATCTGTGACATCCATAAAGCAAAGCGGTTCTCCAACATGCTCTACTTACTGGAACAGGTGGAGCTCTGAAAGGCCCATCAATGACATGGACCAGACCATTGATGGCTGGAATGTTCCAGGCCAATATGACCTTCTTATTCACCAATTTTTGAGGTTGAGAGTCCTGTGAAAGCAATACAAATGTAACATTTTCTTGACTGTACAGTAAATGTGGCCTGAGTGGTGCGAGGCTGCTAAGGTTTGTTTACCTCTGCCTGACCAGTGGAATTGGAGGGAACTGTCACGACTAGATTGGAGCCCAGACGGGATGGGATTACGGTGTTGTGCTTCAAATCTTCATAGAAGTGCAGACTATTGATGCTGGATATATGGTACAGCAAATCCCTCCATGATAAGGTCTGAAAAATTAAAGGCTGCAGACTCAAGGCCAGCGGAGAAAGAGCGTGTCCATCTACACTTTCTTTGTAAGTTTTCTTCCTCTTATTCAGAGGCAATTCAAAAATGTTCATATCAGAATACATTCAGACTTATATCGATAATCACCTTGTTGGCAGAGAAACCGTTGTTTTGAGGTACAAAAATGGTTATGTTTAATGATTTGTCGGACAGGGACTTCAGCAGGTTCTTGCCCTCCTCACCATCCTCTGCAAACTTCAGTAACGTCTAGGAGGAAATCGGTGGGAAATGTTTGACTCCATTGTTATAAAATGACATGGATATTTCTCTACAAACAGGACTTAGTTTGTATTGACAGCAATTATGTGAAACATTTTTAATTGGTTTCACTTCAGTTGATTTTCATTTTTTTTAATTTTTTCTTTACTCAAAATGATTGTAATTGGTAACTAACTTTATGTCTGTTGCCTTCAACTACAAGGCTTGTTCCTTAATAACATTAACCTAATGGCAGTTATTTTCAGAGGGAACCAACAGTACATGGCTACTTACTGTGTAGAACACAGAAAAATTAGAAGTGCTGGCAACAACCGAGGCCAAGTCTCCATTACAGAAATCCCCATTTCCAACGTATCCAGGTTTACATTCACAAGACACCTCTGTATAAGAAAAATCGCCATCGTTTTTAACATCAAAAACTGTTCAGGAACAGTAAAATTTGAAATTACATTTAAACTAAGAAGCATTTCCTGACGGTTATACCCTTTATCCTGTAGCAGTACGCGTCATACGGCCAACTGGCATTAACTGGCTCTTTGTACAAAACAATACCAACATGATTATCACCGCATTTAGCAGAAGGAAACCGGATTGGATAGCCAGCTTTTTTCCCGTCCATCCATCCTGCCACACATAGATGCATTCCCAACTAGAATGATAAAAAAGCTTTGCTTTATTAGTGTAAATTAACCAGACATTACTCCAGGAATAGTTCATCCAAAAATCCAAAATATTCTGTAATCAATTATTCACCCTCAAGTAGTTCCAAATCTGTATGAATTTCTTTGTTCTCCCGAACATAAAGAAAGATATTTTGAAGAAAGCTTTAAACGAGGCTGTTTTGGTCACCATTGACTGTAATAGTAGGAAATAAATATTGTGGAAGTCAATTCTGAGCCAAAACAGCCTGGTATCTTCCTTTGTGTTCGGCAAAACAAAACAAGTCCTACAGATTTGGAACAACGAGAGGGTGAGTAATTGATGACAGAATTATCATTTTTGGGTGAACTGCTCCTTTAAGTGTTGATATTATCAGTGTTAAAAACAGATGTGCTGCTTAATAATTTTATTTTTTTTCCTTTGATAAATAGAAAGTCAAAAAGATAAAAAAGCTTTATTTTCTAATGTAATTTAATAAACTAGCAGTTTTAATTTAACAATTTAACAAACCTACTGACTAGTGGTGAAGAAAAAAAATATTTTAAAGTGTATTTATGCTCTGGACACTAAATTCATTCAGATTAAATAAATTATTAAAATTTTACAGGAAAACAAAAATTGTGGAATAGTTTGAAGAAACATGGTTTAAAGGTGTGTTCAAATTTACTGTCGCTCATTCAAATTTTATGGGCAAAGTCCAGACAATTGTTAATAGGAATCGGCGCATTCGAAAGTTTTGCGTGAGGGCGACAAAGTTCATCATGTAGATTTCACTCATGTTCAAACTGGACATGAAAATTCACCACGCTGACCAACAACACCTGCTTGGTTTGAAAAAGACTTTTGTGTGAGCTGCACATTACACATCGCTAACTTATTGACAGTTAACGATGGACCTTTTTCGCAAACATTACAGAACAAATTAAACTCAAAGGCTGTTGCTCTTGTTCACCACAAAAGTGTAAATGCAAGATGTGTACAGCTAAGTTTGCGTTCAAAAGTCACCTGTTGGGCATCAGAGAGCTGCTTGAATGTAGCGAGGGTAGCTCCCTCAGCCTCGCAAGCTTCCTGTGCTTGGCTGGAGTTCAGTTTATACTTCCCCAAAGGTGAGCGCAGGTGGAAAACACCCCCCGTTTTTGCTGAAACGTAAAAATAAAAGCCTTTGTTTCTGAATACTTAAAAACATTAAGCCGTCTATCAAACCATTGTGAAGTCGTACTGTGGAAATGAAGGTCTTTGCATGTGGCTTTGGGGTCGCAGCCGCCGTTGTCCTCCAGGCAGCGGTCAACAGGGGGCACCACTTTCTCCAAACACTGGATTCCATTTCCCACATACCCCTCGAGACATTCGCAGCGCCTCTCGTTCTGCCACAAGGTAAATATTGCACATTTGTTTATCCAAAACTTGTCAGATTACATTGAAGGGTTACTCCAACACAATTTTAAAAATAAACACTGTCAATGTCCAGAAAAGTATGAAAGACATCGCCAGAATAGGCCATCAGTGGTTCAACCATAGTGTTATCAAAAAAGAGAATACTTTTTGTACAAAAAGAAAGCAGCAACATAAGGGTACGTCTTCTCTTCTTATTTATGCTTTTTGCGATCAGTTGATATTTTCCGAAATGGCACTATGGTGACGCAGAGAGATATAAAAGAGATAAATTGTTGAATAAAAGTTGTTGTTTTTATTTTTTTTGTATAAAAAGGTATTCTCGACGCTTCATAAAGTACAGATTGAACCACTGATGGCCTCAAGCCTCCTGGTTTTCATCCAAAATATCTTAAATTTTGTTCCGAAGATGAACGAAGCTTTTACGGGTTTGGAACGACATGAGGGTACGTGATTAATGACAGCATTTTTAGTAACCCTTTAAAAAAAATTAAGTAGAAGTTCCACATACAGGTCCGGTGAAAAGGCATTCTGCGAAATCGCTGCAGCCACCGTTCGCCTCCTCCACACATCGGTTGATGGGCGAGCAGACGTGTCCGTCTCCAGAGTATCCGGCCTGACAGGAACAGGTCACATTGACACCGCTCTGGAAACAGTCTGCTGATTCGTGGCAGCCTCCGTTATATTCACTGCATAAATCTGGGGCTAGAAACACAGATATATCATAATCAATACTGATTTTATCCATTGAAAGCATTCACAATTAGATTATTATGAACTAATATAATTTTTTTTTATCTAGACCATAATATATTATTTATATTATTGACAATTTGTTTCTTCATCAAATGATACACAACTTGGTATTAAAAAAATAAAAAAAAAAATCTAAAGATTGTTCCCAAAATTAATCATCTAAATCATCTTTTTGGACTTTAGCAATAATCTGCCAAGTGTCATCTTTACAAGCCTATGTTTCAAAGCATTAAGAATTTAAAACTATTTAAATTGGAAATTAAAATTTCCAAAAATATAGTACACTATTTTAAAGGTGTCAATGGGGTGAGAAAAATACAATTGTTCTCACCCCATTGACATTCATATTTGTTCAAGCATATGCTCACTTTATATCTTTCAGAAAATAAGTCTAAAAAAAAAAAAGTATTTTTTTTAAATAAATGCAGCTCGAATTAAGAATTTTTAGGCATTTCAAATTTTTTTGCAATGCATTAATGCCATTAGGTTACATGACATAAGGTGTTAAATATATTGGAGCCGTGGCCACATGTTT
>JAUMHR010048204.1:0-31961 GCA_032361145.1 Enteromius fasciolatus | reverse complement strand
TTTTTTTGCAATGCATTAATGCCATTAGGTTACATGACATAAGGTGTTAAATATATTGGAGCCGTGGCCACATGTTTCCGATGTCATTTTTATGTGAGCGCAGTTTATACCTGTGCAGTTAATGCCATTTCCTCCATAGGGCGGCACACACTCGCAGTTATTTTCAGGGAGACACACTGCATTGAGATCACACGCAGGTGAGCAAATTGGCTTGACTTCTGTAAAATAACAGGCAAAAGACAGTGTTTTCACTATTGAACAAATCTAAAATATTGTCTATGGTTTTCTCCATGTATTTTATACATCTAGAATGTTATGAGGAGCCAGCTTTTACCGATTTTTGATTCGCAGTAGTTACCCGTCCACCCCTCTTGACAGAAACAGCTGCCATCACCGTCCAGGCCGCTACCACACTTGCCTTGGCTGGTGCATTTACATTCTGTGAGAAAAGATGAATAAACCGTCTAATATCGCTGTCAGCAGAAAGTTGAGTAGTGCTAATACAATAACATTTCAACAAAAAACATTTAGAACTGACCTGACAATAAATGTAAATGTAGACAAGTAGTGCCATTTTAGTCACATTTTATATGTATATGTTTATATAACTGTTTGTTTACTATTCATTGATATTACAAAACAAACTCTCAGTAAGAGGTTGTTTGGATTAAGTATCAAACATTACACTAGATAAAATTAGCTTCCCATTCATTTCCAATGTGGCCATTTTTAAACACAAACAGTACAACTGTGGCTGCTTTTTCATGACATTTAAAGTTTTTATGTGTTCATGTGGCAAGTGCCCAAACCTTTAACAAGTTTCCTATCTTTCTGAAGAACTAAAAAAAATTAAATAAAATTAAAAATTTTATTTTTATAAAATAAAAAAAATTACCAAACAAACTATTTAAACCATTATATATCACAGTCACATGTACTTATCCAACTGGCCAGTACCTTCATTTTGTCTCCTTCCCAAACCCAATTTTTATTGCTAATTTTGAACCTGGATCCTGCATTTCCTGTAGTGCTCAATTTGCGTAATTGTTCTTACAGTTGAGTTTGATTTGACTGTTCACTTAGTCCTCACCAACCCTTGTGGATAAGGAATTGGAGACTGCTTAGAACAGGTTACCTGTGCAGTTCGGCCCAAAATGATTGCTTTCACACAGCTCACATCCTGTGCCTGTAAAACCTCTGTGACATTTACACGCCCCTGTGCCAGTGCGCCCATCATCACAGTCTCCATGCTCTCCACACGGCGCCTCGAGTCCGCCGGGACACACTAAACCAAAGCACCAACACACAGTTTAATACCTACTGGCTGTATCGTTTCCATTCAAGGAACTTATTGTGCTAAATTCTCACCTTGACAATCTCTTCCAAAGTGGTTTTTACAGCATTTAACAGTCCACGTCATTTGCGTGCATACCCGATTACAGCCAAGCCAATCTCTGTAAGAGTTGTATCCATAACCGTACGAGTACATCCCATAATAACTGGGCCGTCTGTACATGTAAGGCGAATAAGGTCGTCTGCATATGCTAGTTCTGTTCTGCAAAGAAGAGATCAGGTCTGGATCAAGGCATGCTATGTTTGTATGAGCACGTGACTGATTCTTACAAGAAAAACTAGGGGTGCAGGATATTATCTGATATCGGAATCGGCCGATATGGGCTTTACATTTAAATAAAAATTACAAACATGACATTTAAATAATTATATACTGACTCATTTTTGCATCTCAAGATTTGCATCTACTATCTGCTTATATCTACAAATGTTAAAAATAAAATATTAGGTTTAAAACTGCAACATATGGTGGAAAATGTAGCGATTGATGTGCAGTTTATTTATAGTTGTTTTTAAATCTTTAAAGTACGGTCAAAAAAACCTTCATTATGTGATGTTGCTAAACTTATTTCGGGAGGAGTGTGAATGAATAATCAGACACAGCCAATGCCGCATTATCAATCATTATCATTACCTCTCGTTAGCCTATCCGGTCCTATCACTGGCACTATAAATAAAGCCTGTTTCCTTCCTTCCATATCTTGTTCTAAGCATCCTTCCTCCTCCCCTTCTCCGCTGTTCGCATCCTCAAGGGGGGCAAGCCGGATGCCGAGCTCTGCCCTCGCTAGGAACTCGGAACTCCCGGCTCGCCCCCCGGACAGCACACCAAACATGCTATTATTTATATTCGCAACAATGAGGAAGCGCAAGCTCGTGTATGTTTATTTAATTCTAACAAATAAGTTCTAGTTAGTAACTAACCAAATCTCTTAAAATCGCTTATAAATTCTGCACAGGAGGGACCTGGTGTTGTTTCCAAATAATGGAAATATATCGGTATTGGCATCGGTATCGGCATCTACCAAAATTAGTTGAAAAAAATTGGCATATCGGATGTTGGCAAAAATCCAATATCATCCATCCCTAGAAAATACATTTTGACTTGGTTAAAAAAAAAAAAGTCAATAAAGTGCTGACTGCTCATAAACTCAAAAGTAAGTCAATGATGTGCTGACTGCAACAAAACCAGAAAATAATAATAATAAAAAAAGTCAATAAAGCGCTGACAGCTAAAGTCTTGTTTAAGACAGCAGAACCAAAAAGTCAATAAAGTGCTGTCTGCTAAAAACGTTAACAAAACAGAACGAAAAGCAAGCCAATAAAGAGCTCATTTTCAAAAATGTTAACAAAACAAAAATGAAGTTCAATAAAGTGCTGCTGCTTAAGTTAAGAACTTAAGAACCACAAATCAACAAGACGCAAATCCACTTACTACGTCATCTGATCCGAGGGGACAACGGGGCGGCGCAATGCAAGAACCACAGAGTCCCTAAATACAAAAACATTATAACAATATTAGAACTGCTTATTAGTTTTAATTTTAAAATCCCTTTGAGAAAAACCAGTTGCACTAGTGGAAGTAAACTGGACAAAAAAATTAACTAGATTGTCTCAGCACACTTGTGCTTTTTTAAAATGAGATTTTTACTGTTTATTGTGGTTTTTGATGATACAAATAATCTGAATTATTCTTAAATTTGTTTACCTTTATTTCTATGCTTGTGAAGTTGTCGCAGCGAGCACCAATGCTTGGTGGCTCCAGAAGCTGATCAATCCCATGAGCGATTCCTGAGCTAAACACCATGTTCCGCGCTACAATTCTGGCATTGTTTCCATTGATTAATATGTCACCCTGAAAAATCAGTCAACAAGATGTGAACAGATTTACTATCAAACTGTATATCACTAAAATGACAATGAAACACAATTTTCTTTGCAACCATGCATAATGTAGTTTCCGATCTTTTCCAATCTAACACGTAATATCAAATATATTGCCAACTTGCCTATACTTACAATTAAATCTTTACTGCAACTGAAGGTGAGCTCAGATCCAAACAATGTTTCCAGTTTTTTTTCAGTAGGAAGAGCAACAGCAACTACCTAAAAAAAACATACAGCCAAAACTATTCAAAAGAAAGTACTTTGGCGGTACATGCATAGTGATTTTAGTAAAATGAATGTCACTGATTTTGGAGTATCTTACCCTCTGGTCACGAACTATGTGAGCTTTGAGGTAGGCTTGTAACTTATCACGATGGTCTTCGCTGTACAACCATTTCTTTCTGTCCTCAGGAAGACTGTTAAAAACGTCATCCGTTGGCCAGAACATGGTGAATGGGTAAAAGGGTTGATGCTGCACTACATGCATCAGTTCTGCATCCTGTTTGGAAGATATTTGTATAAAAAATGCATAAGGTCCAAAAAAGATGGATGTGCAGCATAAATATTACCTGTAGGAGCTTGCTGAAGATTTTGAAGCCATATTGTTTAGCAGCTGCGGTTATGTTCAACTGCAACATAAATTGAGTTTTACTTTATGGAATGACTTTTCTGAACTTACAAAATGAAGGACCTTGGTTGAGTTACATACATCAGTCCTGATATCTCCCTTGTCCGTTAAATCGTATGGAAAGAGGACGTTGTCTATGAAATGTATGACTCCGTTGGAGCACTCAACATCACTGGTGATGATCTTTGTCTTATTGTTGATGTACACAACACCCTGAGAGACAAAATCAAACACTTCAGATCAGGGTCAGAAAAGAACTGATTTACAAGAGCAGCTTTTATAATCAACTAATTAAATGAATCTATGTTGTCTTTCATATGTCAAATTATTATATTTCTTCAATTAATCACTCTAACAGTCACCAACAGTTTCGTAAGTGTAATCCACAAAAAGCCATAGTTTTGCTATGTGGCGCAAATGATTTTTGGGAGAACTAGCCCTTTCATTTCTGGCTCTGGTACAGCTAAATATCCAATATTGAAATTATAAAATGCATTTCAAACTTCGAGGACTCACATCTTTAACACTGAAGCGTAATTTATATCCACCACTGGTAGCCACTTCTTTAACAGATCTGAGGTCTGATTCACGCAGTTCTTCACAACTGACAATGTGGTACCTCAGCAGCTCCGAACTGTGACTTGCATTTATCCACTTTTCAACCTGCACAGTCTGTCATGACAAGAAATGACATGACAATAGAAAACGTATGTTAGATTTGTGCCAATATACAATGGTTTATGCTATTTCTAAGAGAAAACTACCTTTGCAATCTTTTAAGCATTGCTTTTACACACAACATTTGCAAAAACTACATTTGTTCATCATTGCCTACTTTTTGCAACCCAATCAATACAATCCAATACCAAAATGTTATAATAGTGTTATAATGTTATAAAAGTGGTGTGATTCAGTGCGGTATACCGAAACATTTGCCACGTAATCATCATGAGGAACAAATACAGTAAAAGGGCCTTTGCTGTACAGATCTCGGACTCTCGTTACCTGTAACACATTATTATTGTTAATATATCTCAATTAAATCAAGAATTTATCATATTCTCTCACAAATTGAAACATGCGCTTACACCAATAGTTCTTCTAAACCATACTGCCTCCGGCATACGAAGAATCTCCTGCAATAAACAATTATAAGGTTCATCTGAAAAGCAGAACTTGCTGTTTCTTATGTTTTGTCCCTAATTATTAATTAGCCTAAAAGCTTAAATTATACTTACTCTACTGACAGTCCCTGCACACTTAAAACCATCTCCTTTGTAGCCAATATAGCATGAGCAATTACGTTCCCCATTACCGATGTATCTGCAAATAGCATTAATACTGCAGCCGCCATTATTCTGTGATAAAATAAAATAAAATAGTTTTGCATACAAAAATACCTAATATCAGATGATGATTTAAAACAGTTATTTGCTGTAATGTTGTTGAATTCCATTACCATCCGACAAGGATTAAGTGCCAGACATCTATGACCAAGAGAAACAAAGCCAGGCTTACATGCGCATGCAACCTGAAACAAATGCAATGTTCAACATTTTAATGTTGATTTCATAATGTTAACATTTGTTAAGCATGTACTAAAATAAGCAAGACAAACCCTATTTGGTCCAGTTTTCATACACAAGGCATCTTTGTCACATCCTCCATTGTCCACTAAGCAGGCATCTATTTCTGTAGCGGAAACACAATTACATAGCTTTAAATAAGTAAATGAATACAGACAATGCAAGACTGATCATTGGGGCCAATACAGAGCCCTGAGGTACACCCTAGGCACATATCACACAACAACAAAATAATCTCAGTCAAAGTTGATTATAATACTAAACTTACATCAAAGAAACCATTAAAAGAGACCAACTGAATAAAAGCACAAGGGATCCATAAAGATTTTGAATTCTAAACTAAATGCAATGGGAGATCTTTTAAACATCAAATCTAAAACACACATTCCATGAATCCACTGGTCCACCATACCAATTTAGATATTAAAGGAAGTGAATCACACATTTACCAAGACACATAACGCCATCACCAATGTAGCCAGCATTACATGTACAGCTCCTTTCACCAGGTGATGTTTTAGTGCAGTTGGCATTTATGGAACATCCTCCGTTGTTTGTACATGGGTCAATTTCTGTGCAACACAAATCGCTCACAGTAAGACCAAAAATGTGTACTCGAAAAGTAAACAGGGTGAAGGGAGAATGAAAACCTAAACAAACCAAAAACCAACCTTTGCAAAGTCTCCCGTTACCCTCATAACCAGCTACACAGGAGCAAGTTGGAGGAGCTCCTGAACCTCCTGAGATACAGCTGGAAGAAAAATTTTGCATTACAATCATTGATTAATGTTTTAAAAATATATCTTATATTTATTTGTTCCATACTTACTTGGCATTGACATCACAAACTCCACCACAGGCATCGTTAACTACCGCTGAAATTGAGAAAAGTTCAAGCGCATGAAGGTGAGAAACGTGCTATCTGACATAAAATAAGTTTGACCTTAATACTGACCAACAGAGCAATTCACTCCCTTCCAATCTTTGAAACAAATGCACTGCCCAGTTCCCTCCATACCATCCAAACATTTACCATGTTCACAGTGGCATTCTGTCAAAAGACAACCATGGGTTTGTTGAATAAGGCTTCAAAAGAATACCTACAGAAAGACTGTAGAATGGAAAGATTGTTAGTAGATGTTACCAGACTTGCAGTCCTTTCCATATCTCCCAGGTTCACACATCTCGCAGGCTGTTCCGTGGAAGCCCTCTTTACAGAGACACTCCCCGCTGCCATACAACCCATCCTTGCATTGACCGTTGTTGGAGCACCAGTCATCCACACTCCCAGGACATTTGGAGCAATCATGCCCAAAGTATCCTGGACAGCAGGAGTGGTCCTAAGAAGAAAGTTATCATGAGGTTTGAATCTGAATCAGCTTTGAATATGAATTTGGAAGTGTAAACCCACTACCAGTACATAACACTTTTGGAATGTAATTAATTTAAGGAATACAACCTGATCCAACCCTGTAAAATTTCCATTGACCAATAGAAGTAGAAAGGTCCAAATCTTTAAAGAGTGTCACTTTTGCAAACTCTTGCATTTATCAAAAATTAAAATGCTTTTCATCCAAACCTGCAAGACTTTGGTTTACCTTTAAAAGAACCTTTTGAAGATATAAAGCAGGAGGTTCCAAACCTGTTCCTGCAGAGTTCAGCTTCAACCCTAATTAAACACCTGAACCAAATAAATGAAGGTCTTCAGACGCATTAGAACTTCCAGGAAAATGTGTTGGAGGTACATTTCTAAGACAGTGGGCATGGAAACAGGATTGGGCACCCCTGATATAAAGTGTTCACAGGGGTATCTCTTCACAAGAACTGGATTAAACTCTTTGATATGGTTTCTTTTTATGACGCCTTTGTGGACTTTTTGGATCTTCAAAGGTTTGGTAACCTGAACTTCAGTGGAGGGACAGAAACCTATCAAGAGAGTTCATTCCCATTTTAAATGGAACAATCTGAAGTGGAACTCAAATCTAAGTGCCCTCAAGTATGTACAACACGCCCGTGCATGTTGGAAAGGATTGGAAAATTAAGTTGCGTCTGAGCATTTGTACTTGTTTAGTAAGCATCTGATGTTAAAATGTAAAAACTTAAAAAGTACCTTAGTTGTTCTCAAGCAGTCCATGAAACACCCTGGCACACTCACTCTCTTTTTTCCAACTCGTGTCCTGTATTTACAGTTTGATTTCATATTTTGAGGGAACTTTGGTTGTATCTGAAGAAACAAACAAAAGAATGCATCATAAAATTTCTTTCACAAAAATGTTAAATTAAATCAGCAACAAAATCTATATCATCTTACAGGTTTGGCATTATAGAGGCATTTAGGTTCAGTGTTACAGTCTCCACAACGACCCTGCAAAGAAAGCAAACGTTCTTTAACCTTGTCCATTATGCCACTTTGAGATTGACCTCATAAAATTCAAATAGAAACTTACAGAAATCTTTAAAATCACATCTTTACTGCAGTGGTTCTTGTGGAGGTCTAAGACACGTGGGATCCCGAACATAGCGCCATGCCTCGTCTCAGTGAAGTTTCCGCTTATGGGAACATCATTGGCCATTGTCTGGAGTTTAGGACTAATTAGTCACAACTAATTTCATCTAACTGCTTTACAGAATATGTTGGTTGTGCAATACCTGATTGTCAATGTCCACAAAAAACATGATCTGAGTGCCATTTCCCAAAAATGTGCTTTTGAAAAGTCCATTGCCCAAGTGTTCAGGTAAGAGTTGCTCACCTAGAATTATGTGATATTTTACGATGTCTAGACTCTGTTGAAAAGAGACACTTTCATCATTTAATTTAATGAGTGAGAATGCAGTGTTTCACTAGAGCAGTAGTCTCAATTCTTAGAGGGACACAGCTTTGCAGAGTTAAGCGCCAACCAACTCCAACAAGGTTTCTAGTAAATGTTAAGCTTGATTAGCTGGATCAGGTGTGCTTGATTAGGGTTGGAGTTGAGAGCTGTGGACCTCAAGGAATTGAGTTTGAGACCAATGCACCAGAGAATGAGTGTCTAGCATCATTTCAAAACGTTCCACTCACCAGTTGTGTCGAGTTTGTTTTTTTCAGGTACTCTTGCATGGCACTGTTATTTGGGACAAAAATGGTGTAATCTCTAGTTGGGATATAGTTTTCCAAG
This sequence comes from Enteromius fasciolatus, assembly GCA_032361145.1. NCBI lineage: Eukaryota > Metazoa > Chordata > Actinopteri > Cypriniformes > Cyprinidae > Enteromius > Enteromius fasciolatus. The sequence goes on along the minus strand of JAUMHR010048204.1, from coordinate 23,355 downwards.
TCGTAGAGCTAAAAAACAGACAACTATGTTTAGGTAACAAACAAAGTAATTCTGTAACTCTTGTAAAGTTCTCGAAAACATTGAGTAAGTATATTTCTAGATCAAACACACCTGCGCCGTTTCCTTGAAAAGGCTAAATTCTGGTGTCTTGTTCAGGAACTCCATCAAACCAGGAGGAGGTGGCGGGAATTCAGATAAGGCAGGTCGAAGAACCTGCAAGCAAATTTGTTCCAGTAAAAAAAAATAGAAATGTTTCATATTTCGGAGACCAAGGGAACTAATATGGCATAACTTGCTTCTATGTTTTAATGTAAGCTTTGTTGTTGCTAGGGTGTTGCTATGCACTTACTAAGGTGTTAACTAACTAACTTACTCAATCTAGATTATGCAGTTGCAAAGTCATTGCTATGCCATTTCTTAGGTGTTCTTCATGGTTTTAGGTCATTACTATGTAGCTACTAGAGTGTTGCCATGCATTTGCTGTGTATAATGCATTTCATTTCTACAATGCTTTTGTTTTCTCAAAATATGCATTTAATATCACCTTATTTTCCAGTGATTCTCAAATGATTAATTTGAAGCAGTTCTAAGATTCAGTCTCTCTAAACCCCTCCTTTCCGTGAGTCTACTCTGTTCTGATTGGTCAGATGGCCCAGTCTGTTGATTGGTCCACTGCCTACAGCAGTCGTCAGTAAAATGTTGTGTTTGTGGGCGGGGTCAAGTAGTTTGCAGTAGGTCAAGTCACGACATAGGCGGGAATTGTGTTACGCCATGATGTGTAGTCATTACGGAAGTGGGGTTGAATACTAATGACTTGTTTAGGATGTATAAAGTCTATTCTTTGTTTTGGGAGACAATAACATTATTTATCCTGCACGTTTGGATCTACAACTTACCTTCACAAACAGCTACATTACACACTGCATGATAAAAAAAATTTAAATAGCACAATCTTTGCTTTAAGTTAAATTACCGTGTCAATTATGTGAATGCACCCATTTATTGCCTTGAGGTCTGGAGTGATGATGGTAGCATTGCCGATCATGAGCTCCTGGGAACATGAGGGTTGACACGTCACATCAGAGCAATTAAAGATGACAAGTTTAAGGTGTTAATTAATGCGAGTTTGTGTGACAGTTACCCTGCCGCTGCTATTGACCTCCCATTTAGTCTTTCCTATAGTCTGTACTGTTTTACCAACCAGCTTCTGTAAGTCTTCAGACGTGTATATCCCAACTAAAAAATGAACTCTAGACAAAAATTGCATACGAAAAATGAATTTATTTTATTTTTTTAAACCTTAGAAATTAGTTTGTAATGTCGATCCAAACACTTACTGCAGAAGGTGAGGAAGCCTGTAATAATCGAACCAAAAGGACTCCTCTGAATCGCTGATGTTTTTGAAAGCAGCTTTCGATGGAATCAAAGCTGTGACTCTGCTGTCGCTGTCAATCACTTTGTGCCTCTGCAGATGAACACAGAAAACATTGCATTATATTGTTTGTCATTATTGTAAGTTGTTTATTTTACAGTTTACTTGAGAAAAAGATCAACTTACTAAAAGAAAGCGGTTGAAATTATAAAATTCAGAGTTTCCATCTAGCTCCTGAAAACAAAAATCAGATCAAAATCAGTTTTTAGGAACAAATCTGTGTATATGTTCAAATGTTCTTCAGTTTTAAATAGAAAAATAAGGTATCTTATTTGTATTTTAACTTTTGTTGTTAATTTAATTTAATTTAATTAAAAAAAAAAAAAAATCTTGTCCATTTTCCAATAACTCTCATTTTATCTGTAGCTGTCAGTCAAACATAATTTTGTTTGTTTATGGTTTGTGAATGGAATGTTGTGTTCACTTAGTTTGTTGCTACTAATTTTTAATCATTAAAAAAAACATTTATAAAATAATAAAAAAAAAAAAAAAAAAAAAATATATATATATATATATATATATAAATGAATTGCTATTATTTATAACTAAACAATTTTTTCACATTTTAAAAGCCTAAAAACAATGTTCTTGATAACTAATTTATAACTTTACAATTAAATAAATGCATAAATGCGTCATCTTACCACAAGTATGTTTCCATAACATGTGAGTCCGTCACCTTCGTATTCGCTTCGGCACACGCATTGACGTATTCCTGGGCCCTTTAATTTACATGCCGCCTGAACGTACATTACATACACCGCATTACACGCTAGCTTTTGCATGTATACCATTTCACCAGAATCAGGTTGTTCAGAGAAAAATCTGCAAGAACAAAATACAGACCAGAGAATGGCAGCCTCCGTTGTCTAACAAACAAGGGTTGACGATTTTGCAGACAATGCCGTCTCCCATGTAGCCTTTCCTGCAGCTACATTCATTCTGAAAAGAGAAATAGGTTGAACAAAACTCAGTTCTGGGTTTGCAATTGTAATTTTTCTTGCATACTTAAGCAACACAATTTCAAAGAAAAACATAAATGAGAATTTCCAACAACTAAAATATTATTTGTGTAAAGTAGACAGACCAACAGCATAAGTGCTAAAGAAGAACCTCCAAGATGCAAAAGATGTTCGACAGGAGCTCCAGTAATATATTTTGTAATGTTTCTGTCCTACAGGTTAACTGTATCCTCGCAGCTAGTGCAGTATTACCTGTCCTGGTCCAGTGACTGTGCACTCTGCATTTTTATGACATCCACCATGACCCTCACTCGCGCAGTTATTGATTCCCAAACACAAACGCCCATCGCCTGTCCATCCTTCCATACAAACACAGTTCACCTTTCCTTCATCGTACATACATCTAGCCTGTAAAACAAAAAAGTTAAGCTCAAAATTATTACTTTATTAGGCATAGCCAATGGTGGAAGTAAATTTCATGTGTCAGTTTAAATCAAAGGAAATGACTTGAAATCACTGCAACCTCTGACTTTTGATGTACTAGTAAAAATTAGGCTAACATCACTTCAGATTTCTACATGTGAGGGCTAAAGGGTAAACTGGTGGAAAAGGGAAATAAACGTCTGTCTCACATTGACGTCACAGCCTCCTCTCTGAAGCTGGAGACAGGGATTGGTTTTAGTGCAGGTGTAACCATCTCCTTCGTATCCAGGCAGACAAACACATCTATAGCATGATGGACGATAGATCAATAACATGCTAAAGTAAAAGTACTGGGTTAGAGAAACAAAACAAGACAAAATACAAAAAAACTAAACAAAGAGTGAAAGTATTGGATCATAAAAAATTTAGATTTGCCAAACCTTTTGTCTAAAATAAACTAAACTAAATAAATAAAACAATAAAAACTAATAAATATTTGTCAAAATGTTGTTCAAAATAAAAAAATAAAATGAAATTAAATAATGTGCTCTGCAGACTAAATGAAATAAAGGGTTAGTTCACCCAAAACTGAAAATTAACCTGTGTTTTAGGTTAGGTTTAGCTAAGAATGCATTGCGTGACTACTTTCGAGCACGGAAAGAGAACAAAATAAAAGGCCAGTCATGAATTAGAAGCACAAACTGAGAATTTGTATAGAAAAATGTCACAAGATTTCGATTCAAGCCAACAGGAGACTGGTTTTTCTCCTACATTTCCCAAAGGCACGCCTGCGACGCATACGCACTACGATATTCACTGGAACTGATTCCACGAACCACAGTCAGCGGAAATGAGAGAAAGGTGTTCATTATGTTTTAAATATGGATATTTATCTTACAAAAACGCATGGAATTCGCTACACGATGCCTTTATTCACCTCCGGGAGCCATGTGAGGGATGTTTTATTACAGATACACCTACTTTATTTCACGTCTTCTAAACTGTATACAGCAAACACTCATTTATCTCCATTGAAAGGCTTGGAGGGGCCAGGACAATTTGTAACATAACTCCAATTGTATTCCTCTGAAACAAGAAAGTTACATACAGCGAGGATGCTCCGAAGGCAATTAAAACACAGGCTAATTCTCAGTTTTGGGTGAACTAACCCAAAACTTTTTGCCTAAAAATAATATTTGCAAAAAATTACACTTGCAGGCTACACTGATCTACACATCATGCTCAAGTGACACTAACATGGTTTGATCGTTGTGGTAGACGCATTTAGCGTGAATGTGGCAGTGCTCAGCGACACCGTCGGAATTGCAGGGGGTGGAGGTCTGGTCACAAAGCTCCCCTGAAAACCCCTCCTGACAGGATCCTCTACTACACAACCCCATACCGCCAGGCCTGTTATCACACACGCCATGGACACAGCGGCAATCTACAGGAGCAAACAGAGCATGAGCAGAGGAGACGGTCACAAGCATTAGTACTAGAGTTACGCTTCGGACAAAGAGTCAGAAAGAGATATAATGAAAGCATATAACTTCACCTTCGTCACAGTTCTCTCCATGTTTGTTGGGATTTGAGCAAAGGTGGCAGCCTACACCTGTGAACGCTGGTATACATTTACAGGAGCCGTTTCCATTGATGCCGTCAAAACACTACGAACAGACATGCGAAAAATAAACACCACAACTTCCCATCATGACTGTAGTGAGTTCATATTTGCATACTTACAGTCCCTTTATCATAACACGGGTGCTGGAAACCCCCAATGCACGGTTTACAGTCTGGCCCATAGAAACCACTGCAACACTGGGGTGTCTGAAAACAAAATGTCACACGTCTCACAAACGTCTGTTTACAAACCATGAACCAAGCCGACTAGCTACGAGAAGAATCACAACATTACAAAAAGGCAAAGATAAAAGACTGTATTTAACGAGAATACAATCCCATAAACCACTGCAAATGACATTCAAATTTTGAGTTTATTGCAAAATATGTGTTTATTTACAAGCTCTTGTGGTATGTTCTGCATACAGAATAATGGGCAATGTAGTGTAAGAATCTAGAGTTTGCCTCGACCCAGATTCCACTGCACAATATGTGTTTGATCATGCTCATCTACCAAAAATGCTTAATTATTATAGAGAAGAGATAAGTCAATAGTTATGTTGATTGAAGACCGTTTGGGATGGTCGCATATTGAGCAATTGGTCACCCATTGTAGCATGGGAGCAGGTGTGGAACACTAAGAACCATCTCAGACAAAGAGGTGTTAGAACATGATTAACATACAGATCAAAGCTGGTACAAAAGGAGCAATTTCATTTACATTAAGGGAGAAAACTTTATAAAAGATTTGAACGAAAGATGTTCTGGGTTCATTCTCACTCCGCTGAACCCAAGGTACACATGTGCTTTGTCACTGCTATACTGCAATAAACATCTTCAGCAAGATCTCCGACGTCCTCATAAATTTTGTTTACAGTAGTTTTTCATCATGAATTCTACTGCTAAATTAAAAAAAATTGAAGTAACGCAGGTTGATGGCTTCATATGAAGTGTATATTGTCCATTGATAATCAAGCTTGTAGCATATAGTAGATCTGTATTGAAAGGTTTATCAAGAAAGAAACATTTAACTATGTAGAAAACGCATGGAGTTTTTACAATTGCAGACATTCATGGAAGGTTGTTTTTGTATGTGGAATCTGAGACTTTGTTTTCATACCCTCTCAGTAATGTTGCAGTATTTGGCACAGCCTTCCTCCAATAAAGAATACGACCACTGGCGATCAGGAATTGGTTCGCAGCCTCTTAAATGATGTCCCTAGGTGAAAAAAGCCCAGATGCAGTGTTTGTGTTAATAAAATTATGCTGCCCTACCGTAAACAGCGCTGATGTTTACACTTTTTTCATTGGTTGCTGTAAATTTAAAAATACATTTATTTAAAATGTCTCTTAATAAGTACATATTGATTTTAAAAGTGTTAATTGCTAATATATTTCATAAATAATTGAAACATCAAATACCACATCAACACTTCCAGGTGGACATTGTGTCTCATGGATACGGCTGCATCGGACACAGGTAGCCTGTAAAACAAAATATTTTTTCACAGATTTTGTTGCATAGATGTTTTATTTTCAATAAAATTATGTTGAATGGAATTATGATTTTGAATATTTGTTTTGATAGCAATAACTTTGTAGTCACGCATAAAAAGGTACCTACAAAAGAGATCCTGCTCCCATTGATGTCACACCTATGGGGCATTATGGGAACTATAGAGGAAGGTACAAGAACTCCATCAATTAGGTGAATGATTCCATTAGATGCAACAATGTCTTTAGTTTCAAGAGGTATTCCTTTATCGCCCAGGAAGACTCTTCCCTGTGGATTGATTGAGAGAGTGTAGAACCAACAGGTCTGTCATTTTTTCGATTTCCCATTATTACAATATCACTAAGTCACCAAACTTTTTATTTCAAAACAGAATGAGGGCCAACACATTTGCACCAAATTTCATACAAATTGCTCATTCTCATGAGGAGTTACAGCCAATGCAATCATAAAAGCACATTCTCTTACATCCTCAGAGACGTTGATCCTTAAGATCTCATTGGCCATTGTTGTAATCTCAGGCATGCTAGCAAGTTGGTCAACAGTGACCTAAGGCAGAGATATTTGACATGATGTATGTTATCCATTTCACAACTATGAAACTTTGCCAAGAAATTCACCAAATGTGCTGCTTTAAGACACAAACATGAATTTTGTATTATTTTAAAACTCACTGTCCAAAAGATCACACTTAATATTGCGCTTACATTCTAGATTAATTTGAATTCATGTCTTTGAAGCTATCTGTGTATTGCTTAACACTGACAAAAAGCATTTAAAAAATGCTCCAAAATATTGCTGTGTAAATGCTAACTCCATTCTTCTGAAAAATCCTATGAGCAGCCAAATAGCAAATTGCTCCTACAACCCAAATAAACTTGTATAAGACATAGAAAGTAGAAATCATATCTTTAAAAGTGTGACGAAAAGCAAATATGTGCTTCCTCAACTTCCAATATAAAAAAATTGCATTCATCAAACCATTTCATGGGAAGCAACCATCATAAATGCCTAATTTTAAATTCAAATGAACTGTGGGAAAAGATTTTATACGTCAAAGGAGACTTACGGCGGCCAGGGAGAACATATGGTGCTTCAGCAGCATCTGAAGCTTTGGTTTGGCCTAGAGACAAAAGATCAGTGTGTGTTATATAAACAAATATATGAATATCCTAAAGATTTGATTAAAACACTGATAAACAGCATATGGTTAGTTATGTTTTGATGCTGGTTTAAGCTAGTCCTTTGCTGGTTTAAGATCTTTAGCTCGTCGTGTGCTGGTTCTATGCTGGTCCGTCCAGCATACACCAGCAAAGGACCAGTTTAAACAAGCATCCCAGCTTCAAAACATACCTATCCAGCATATGCTGTTCTGAATAATTAGTTTTTCCAACTTAATTTAAGGCAGAAAGCATATAATGGCAGCTCACTTGATTCAGCATGTACATAAGACTTCCATCTCTGGATTTGTCTATGGCTGCGTTGGTTGGAACAAACACTGTGAGCGGACCTGAACCTCTGACAGGCAACAGGGCTCCACAATTCTGCAGCAGAAAGAGAAAAAATGTTCTCAATGCTTGGGTACAGCTGAGAAATGCAGAAAAAGAGCGTGAGAGGAGATCACTCACATCAACCAGAGACAGGAATCGATTGAACCTGTCATCCTCTCTGAAAATCTCCCCGATGGTCTTTGAGGAGAACTTGAGACATTAGAACATCTACATTAGAGGGTGTTGAGGTTGGTGCTGTGTGTCATTCATCAGATATTATTAGATCAGCTGCTTGTGGAACAGGTTGAACGGCTTTACCTCCATGTTGTTGTTTGAAGACTCGATATGAGCAAGAGTAAAGGGTTTGTCAATAATATGAATTATTCCGTTGGATGCTGGGATATCACTCTCAAGTATAGTAAACAACACATCTGGATCCCTGATCAGGATAAAGTGCTGCAGACACATGCACAAATCAATGAATGGATACATGAATAGATCAGACAGAAAAAAAGACTGATAAAAGAACGATGGGTAGAACAATAGACAGACATAGCATGATAAAACAATAGAAAAACCACAGGATTTTAGATAACACAATAGAAAGAACGATACATTGTAAAATAGAACAATTGATAGTTTAATAGAGAGACAAACAGATAGAATGTCAGACAGAATGATAAATAGTGTAATACAATATATAAATAAAAAATGAAATACAGTACTGTAAAAAGAACAATACAAGGATAGAATGACAAAGAATTATGAAGAAATATAATAAATAGTACGATGGGCAGAGAATTTTAAAATGACAGAATGGCACAACAAATGATAGAATGATAAAACAATAGATATAAATAACAACAGAAAGAATGGTAGACAATACAACAGAATGACAGAATGTTATCATGATAAAATGAAGGAATGATAGATACTTTGAAAGAACAATATAAAGGATGATAGAATGATAGTGTGATAGAACGATTGATGTAAAATGACAATGTAAGTACAGCAGAAAGAATGACAGTATGATATGATGATTAATAGAATGATAGAACGATAGATAGAACAATAGGTAGGTGGAATAATACAATGAAAGACAGCACAACAAAGAGAATGACAGATAGTATGAAAGAACGATAGACAGCAGGATAGAATGATAGTGATAGCTAATATGAGAGATAGAATGAAATCTGTCCATTCATCCATCCATTACAGGAAACATTTCTATCTATCTATCTATCTATTACGGTGGCCGAGAGAGCTTGACAGGCTGCAACTTGAGAAAACACATGCAAACTGCAAATTCTCACAACGCAATACCAAACACAGAAACGCACTGCAAAGACACAGATGCGCTGCAAACACAGAAAGGCGCTGTAAACAGCACAGACCACAGCATAAATGTTTCAGGGGGACCTCAAAAAGTGACGAACACATCTGGGACCTGATTATTTGTTCAGTGGCTTTTGGTCAGAGCAGAGATGTTGTCGCTGAAATAAAATGTAAGCTTTTTTTGTTTATTAATACAACCTGGATATATTATTATAATATTATTTGGATATTATTAGACTAATCTGATGAATTACACATTTAACTGTGAAAAATTATTTTAATGCTATGTTAGCCAGAGTTACTCTCAGATGGGTTCGTCAATTTTTGAGGTCCCCCTGAAACATTTCCGTTGTGGTCCGTGCTGTTTAAGCGTGTTTCTGTGTTTGGTTGCATTGCAAGAAATTGCAGCTCCTGTGTTGTCAAACTGACGAAGATGTTTTCTTAATATGTTGTCGTTTTTTCTGCTTTCATGTGTTTTTTTCTGTTTGCATGTGTTTTCTTAAGTTGCAGCGCGTTGAGCTCTATTGGCCACCGTAATAGATAGGTAGACAGATAGATAGTAATGTTTCCTGTAATGGATGGATGAATGGATAAATGGACGGATGGAAAGATGGACAAACAGACAGATAGGTAGATAGACACCTTGTTTGTTTTAAATTTGATCTTTTCTCCTCCGTACATCCACATGTTTTTCCCCTCCAGATCAGTGTAGAGTTTTTGTCCGAGGATGAGGTGATTTTTGCACACTGCGTTCAGGACGCTGCTCGAGGATTTTCCTGCAAGCGTCTGGAGAGCACAGCACATGTAAACATCTGCTCGCCACAAACAGGAAGTTGTCACACAAAGAAAAACAGGAAACAATATGAGGACATGAAACACAAACTGCCAGGCCACTGTTTGGGTGTTTTTCAGTCTGCTTCAACCCACTTGGAAAGGATTGTGTCCCGCAGGAATGAACGCAGTGAACGGGCCGTGCTGGCTGAGAGTGAACTCACATGCTTGCTCTGAAAAACACAACACACTGTCAGCGCTGGCTGCTTTCCAACTGGTAAAACAAACTTAAGCGTTCGCTCGATGCTGGATGAGACAAAAAAAAGCGGGAAAGCAGGTCTGCTGATCTCTGCGGACCCACCAAAGAACCGAAGGCTTCCAGTGAGGTTTCCTGCCTGACTGCCCTCTCTGTCCAGCTCCAGAACCCTTTCCATGAGGTTACCATAGCAACGTCTGCCATCGCCGATCTGCTGAGCATTGCAGCGGCAGCTGAAAGAATCAAACGTCTCAGTTTATACCCCTGGCCTTCTGCGAGCATCAGAGTGAGACATCTAAGCTATTCATGACGCAACAGAAACTGATCTCTTTACAAGGTCATCTCTTATGAAAATTAACCATGGTTTTACTACAAACAAAACCAAAGGAACCACTACTATACTACAGTAAAACATGGTTTTGCTACAATAACCATAGTTTAACCATGGTATCTGCGGTAAAACTGTAGTTAAATGGTAATCAATATGGCAAAACAAATGGTTGAGGTACTAGGCATTATATAAAACGTCCACATAACATTCTCATAATGTTTAGGGAAGAGTTGTTCAGTTTTTTATGTTTAAGAAGCTTACCTTAAGAAAATGTTTATTTAAAAACATGTATTTTTAATATTTAGTACTTAATAGGCAATAAAGCCCCATTTCTGATATCTACTGATCATATTAACTGTGTTGTTTGCCACACTTTCCCCCTAGTTGGGCATTTTATTTGTCTTTAATTTATACGACATTTTTACATAGCAATATTATTCAAAATTGCAATTAAACTATTTTTTCTTCTATTTTCTTTTCCCTTCATATTAGCATAATGCATCTCACATGCGTAAATAATTAAAAATTGGTACGACAATCCCATGCCATCTGAATAATTTAAATATTTCCTTTTCTTTTTCTTTTTATAATGCATTTCAAATGGTAGTAATGAAATTTAGATTTATCTGCACTATAGTGATTAGAATTAAGGTGGAAATGTGCTTATTTCTAATAAAAAATCTTTACAATGCATATGAAATTAACTTAATTTATGCTGATTTATAAACCAATTTCAAAAACTATGATGTTCTAAAAATTAGCTTCATTTTTATTAAACTAAATATATTTTCTTAAATTTAAAGAAAATTAACTGTTTTATGAGCATTTTTCTATTGCAGCAATGACAAGACCCCCCACAATTTTCCTCTAAATTATTTACTTTTAATATTAGTGTCCGGATGTTTAAATAAGTATCTTAAGAAAGTAGCTATTTTAATACAATTAATATGAATTAATATAATTCAGCAATAATATACTATATAAAACATTTGAAATGTCCTTTGATTGGTTGGATCAAACAAAAACTATGCAAAAAAAACTATGTGACGGCAACGAGCATATCGTGGTGCTTTTCATGCAGTTAAAAATAAAACTTTTTTTTTTATAATGCAGGAGGAAAATAGGGAGGGGGGGTGACTGTATATATTAATAAATATAAAAAATGTGACCTACATATGGATGTTGACAGGTTTTGTAAGATTTTCTCTGTCACTACAGTGGTGGTATTGAAGGAAGTGAAAGTTGCCTTTGTCATGTTATCATGAGGGAAGCACCAGGACAGACCTGGACGTGCCGTCTGAGTTGGTCTCGCAGCGGGCGCTGACGTGGCAGGAACCTGGTTTGCAGGCCGATTTTTGCGTACAGCCCTTCGACGGGTCGGACGACTCCATTCCAGGCAAACAAACGCATTTTGACTACAGAGAAACACAAGAAATTTAAAAAAAATTCTGTAATCATTTACTCACCCTCAAGTAGTGTCAAACCTGTATGAAGGAAGATATTTTGAAGAAAGTTTGTAACTAGGTTGTTTTGGGTCACCACTTACTTTCATAGTAGGAAAAAAAAATACTATGGAAGTCAATAGTTACCCAAAACAGCCTGGTAACTAACTTTCTTCAAAATATCTTCCTTTTCAGAAATTCACTGTATCAGGTTTGAAAGTACTTGAGAGTGAATAAATGATGACAAAATTTTATTTTTGGGTGAACTATTTCCTGAAATTCAACAGTCTCTATTGCACAGTGTACTGCTCACCTTCCCTGGGCTTGTGAATTCACATGCAGTGGACTCAACAGGACAGCCCCCATTATTAGTGTCGCAGGGGTTGATGGGAAGGCAGTGTTGGCCATCTCCCTTGAATCCCTCTTCACACTCACACTGAAACTTCCCACCATTAAATGAACACTTCGCGTTGACATCACAAATTCCTTGCGAACACATGCCTGGAACAGGATAGAAACGGATAGGAACTACCCTCTAAAATGGTTGAGAAACTAGAAGCCAAAATGCTATGGGGAAAAAAGTTTGTTTTCAATTTTCAGATATTGGGTTATTTGGCTTTTCTTAGCATGCTGTTTCAAGCTAATGGAAAGAAAACATAAAAAATATGTATATATATACAAGTGTTAATTGTTTCGCAGTTCAGCTATCTGTGTCTGTTACAGCACATATATTAAAAGCCGTTTTATGTTAACAAAAAAAAGTTTTTTCTCCACTACAGTACAATTTACATACACCAAAACTTAGAGTTTTATTCCCATCTATATTCTGAAGGATGTTATCATGGGGTTTGTTCATATATCATTCGCCTTGTTTTATACAACATTTTATTCCTAAAAACATAGTTAAAATGTTTATTTTCTGCCTGTTGAACAGTATTTTCTGATTTATGGAGTGATAAAAAGAGATATCCAAAATCCCCTAAGTAAAAAGTTTTAACTCTAATGTGTCAATAAAATTAAACATCCAATCTGAACCTTGCTTTATCCAGTGTTCTGAAAAATGTAAGCAAATATTCAATTAAACATAAAAATTGCATTCCAGAAAACTTACTGCTTTCTTGAAATATGGTGCTATTTGTTAGTTTGTTTGTAACCCTATTCACCTGGAATGTCTTGCCATAAAATTAGCAGCATATTAACCTACATTAACCTACATTTGGCACAAAACAAACATATTGGGGCAGTTTCCTGAAGAGGGTTTAAGACTAGTCCTAGATTAAAATAAATGTTAAAGCTGTATAAAATGGAAAAAGCTTGCACTGACGTACCATAAAATACATTACTGCCATTGTTTGGTCTTAAAATGCTCACAGATATTGCATTTTTGTAAGACATGTTTCTAAAAACTACTTAAATGTCCTAAGTTAACAGACCTAATTAAGACCTAGTCCTGGCTTAATCTAATACCTGTCTGGGAAACCGCCTCCAAAATGTAATATTTAATATTATTATTTTAAACATTATAAGTACCTATACATGTGTTTCCGATCTTCTTGTAATTAGGCAGACATTCGCACACAGCTTTTGTGTCGTCTCCCTTACAATACGAGTACAGAGGGCAGGCTGAGCAAGACGGAGAAGCTGCACGGGAAACAAAAAGTGAAATGTAACAAAATCAACATGATGATATTTACTAGGAATAACTGGATATTTACTGGACCACGGGGGAGATAAATTTACAGAAATAGTTCCTAATTTACCTTTATCACACTTTGGTCCTGAATATGGTGGCTGGCATAGACATTCACCATCTCCGTCTGGTCCTGACTTACACTTTCCATTCAAACAGTTGCACTCTACAGCAATTTAACAGTTAGACCATTTTATCTCCAAACATGGTGATAATTAACTTGTACTATAAGAAATCAATAGCAGACCTGAATGGCAGTGGTCTCCATAGGCGTTCTCTTTTAAACAATTCTGGCATGCAAAACCTGTATATCCCTCCTGGAACATTGTTTAATATTAATAGCAGTAGTAGTAGTAGTACTAGTAGAATAGGTAGTATTAGACACAAATGTTATTGATTAAAGCTTATTTAAATAAATGAACAAACTTACATTTCAATTTAAAACAACTTAAATTAGCATAAAATTAAAGTAAAAGAACAGATTATATATAGATTTCTTTGTTTATTACTATTTTTAATTGTGATGTTACTTGTCCCAACAATATTCCAATAATAAAAGTCTAATTTACATTATTAGTATTATCTATTTTTTATTTAATTATTAATTTTGTGTTTACTACTTAAAGCAAAAAAGGCAACAAACAAATATTTTTACTTTCAGTAAAATAATTCGCACTTACATTACAAATACAGGTGCCATTTCCAGAGTCACATGTACCATAACCATTACACATCTTTCCGGACCAGCTAGGGCAAGCTGGAAAAAAATACAGGACTGATTAGAAAATTCATCATTTAGTAGGTATGTTCTTTCCTAAAGTAAAAGACATTTGAACCAGCAATCTTTTTTCCTGGTCATAAATTTAACCATGTAACCATACGTAACTGATACAGCTCAGAAGAAACTGATATACTGAAACTGTTGTGAATTTATTTATTTATTTTATTATGTCATTACATTGTTTAAAGCAAAACAATTGAAAAATAACAAAAATAATAATAATTTTCTTAATTTGTTTATATCAAACTTTGTAAAAGGCTGATCCTCAACTATGTTAAGAAATATATAACAGATTGATTTGATATCCAATTTATGAAATGTGACCCTGGACCACAAAACAAGTCTTAAGTCGCTGGGGTATATTTGTAGCAATAGACCTATAAATTAAAAAAATACAATAGACCCATACAATGTAAAAAATACATTGTATGGGTCAAAATTATTGATTTTTATTTTTTGCCAAAAATCCTTCGGATAGTAAGTAAAGATCATGTTCCATGAAGGTATTTATTCAATTTCTTACCGAAAATATATTGAAACTTAATTTTTGATTAGTAACATGCATTGATAAGATCTTCATTTGGACAATTTTAAAGGTGATTTTCTCAGCATTTAGATTTTTCTGTACCCTCAGATTTCGGATTTTCATATAGTTGTGTCTCGGTCATAAATTGCCCTGTCCATCGAAATCATACATCAATGGGAAGCTTATTTATTCAGCTTTCAGATCATCTAAATTTTGGAAAATTAACACTTATGACTGGTTTTGTTGTTCAGGGTCACAAATGTATGTAAAATTATTATATGAAATTATATTTTATTTAAATTATATATATTTTAAATATATACATGCATTGTGTTTGTAATTATACATATAATAAATATACACACACACACACACACACACATATATATATATATATATAATAAATATACACAATACTACAAAAACAAAAACTTTCATTTTAGATGCAATTAATCGTATGTCAGGACTAGTTAAAATTTCAAGTGCAGAGTGGTAGGCTAACTCACGCAAGCACAAGGGCCCCCAGAACCCAGGACAGCAGTGCTGGACCGTCGTAACGCCCTGACAGCTATGAGAGCACCCTGACAGCTCTACTTGACGATTGCCGATCTCCACAATGTATCTGAAACAGCACAGAACGCATTATTAGACACAAACTTTCTGGGCGAACAGAAAGGAAAACTCTGGATAAGCACACACCTGCAGATATCGGGGTTCTGGGTGATCTTCCTAAACCCTCGTGGGCAAACGACAGCGGCGGAAGCAGCGCAGGAAGTGCAGGTAGTCCTGTGAACGACTGTAACTGGGTCATCGCAGCGGTTAGAAACGGCCTGAAACAACAAAAAACAACCAAAAGATGGCTCGAGAGCAAGCATTTCACATGAACCGTTTAGAAAAATCATTAATGTATTAAAAACTTCAGCAAAAGCTATTCTTTAAACGCAAGTATAGTAAAGTACCATTTTTAGCGATGAGTTCAAATGTTTATGCAATAGTATTTATAGTACTACCCCTACTAAATCACAGAAATTCTAATGATTTCCATTAAAATACCATTCTGAACCATTACCTTTTTCCAGTAAAACCATTACAAAATTCTTTTTTGTACTGTGTTTTAGGCACTTTTCCAATAGGAGTTAACATCCCACCAATAGAATTATAGTTTCCATTAAAACCAATACAATTCCCATTATAACCATTAAATCCATTACATTTCTGTTGTGTTAGGCAGGGTTCTATTGTTTTTCTTTTTTTAACAGGGTCATGACATTAAAAATATCAAGGTATTGTCATACATGTCCAAAACATGCTAATATCATATTAACATACCATAGGCTACTGTATATAGACTATGCTACCATGAATTTTGGGTTATGCACCTTGAGAGTACCATCCATCCGTAAGTGAAGTACCATAGTAGGCTACTATCATTACTTACCATTGGTTGTATCTAAAATCCTTGGTATATCCATAGCATAAATCAAAGTGTCATATGATTTCATTAATGAACCATGCTGACACCTCTTTTTGTAAGGCATTTCAATCATTTCAATATTTCCAAAAAGTATATATTAAAAATTATACCTTACTTAAAAAACTCTAGGCCAGAACCATTGGTCAGCAATCAGTTGCAAAAAAATATAATTGTTTTAGGCATGTATATAGTGTAACATTTTATTCATGGAAGTACTTTGGAGTACCATGTAAATACTCTTATAATTAGTATACCAACGTTTATATGGTATAGTATTTACATGGCCCTTAAATGAATACAATAGTATAACCACCTTGCATGTACAGAAAACTTTTAATAAATCATTTAAATACTGACTTAAAGACATAAACAACCTCTTTTGATGCAACTTTCCTGAATGTATCTGTCATACTATCTATCATAATAAATAACTAAAGTACTTTTGTATTATCAGCAATTTACCATGGTACCCCCACTTTGGTAGTATCAATTTGACACTATGGCAGTACCATAGTACTTTTTAGTCCGCATAGTGCTGCATTTACACAGTCTTTTAATGAATACCTTGGTATTACTACGGTATATGTTAAAAAATCTTTTTGTAAAAAGTCTTGTAAGCAACTTATCAAGCAACTTACCTGAATGTGTGAAGTCCACAGTACCATGAGTCCCAAAATGAGAAGATAAGACATGTCTGCTTCCCCAAAGCTAGTAAAAAAAATAATCTTGAATAGTCTTTAGATGCAACACAAACAGAATTGCCTCTCCTGAGACTGGCCACTATCTCCAGTCACTAGTCAAAACAGGACGTCTCGATTACTAACATCTCCAGAAAAACCTCTTCAGATCTTCTTACTCATGTACTTTCAAGGATCTGCATGTTGAACAGCTTGACACTAAGCGAGAGAGGTTTGATGTGACCACACAGCGGCTTCAAGCAAGAGAAAGGGTGAGAAAAACATCTTTTCCTGACAGGAAAATCACCGGATTTCCTCTACCACATCGCCTCTGTGACGGTTTGGGAAGTCCATGTTTGTCAGCTGACAAGATTGCAGGTTTCAGCAGAATTTGAAAATGGCACACTGAGAATTAGCACATTTTTTTTTATTAATTCACAGGGTCACATAAATAGCAAGTGCTTGGGTTAAAGTTGAGGTTGACTTCTTATTAAAAGAGAGAAACCTGTGGAAAAAAACAAGATATTTTAACTGTGACATTCACACGTTTAGTAGCACCTTTATCTAAAATATTTTAGCAGTTGGTGTTTTCTGTGCGAATCCAACCCATGATCTTAAAGTTGTTTGCACATTGCTCAATCATTTGAGCTACAGGAATGTAAATAAAGAGTGAACAATCAAATTTGTTACCTTGCAGAAAAGCGTTCTGTGCGCAATTTTATTTTTATTGCAGCTGTTGAAAGAAAACAAGCAAATGTAATTTAAATGCCTAAATTCATTTATATAGAATACAGTAGACAGAACTTGAAAAGCAGACATACAGTTAGAGAAAAAACAGCAGCGTTCACCCTACAGCACTGCTGTGTCATCACTTTGAGATTTTGAGAGTTCCTGCTATTGTGTCTGTCTGCTGAATAGTGATACTATTGACAGAGATTGAAAAAAAAAAGTTTGCTTTAAAACAACACAAAATTATGAGGGCATCAAGTTTAAAATGGTCATTATTTTTATACTGCTTTCTGTTAACACTATTTATTTAACTGCCTCAACTAATTTGGGATGTTTGCTGATATTGCACTCATTGTATCGATTTATCCTGACATAAAATGATTGAGCATTTTTTTTAACTGCAAGTGATAAAACAGGCAGAAAGAGGGACTCTATCAGCCCCGGCAACCACCTACAACACCTTAGCAACACCCTAGCAACTGCAAAACAGTGTGCTAAAATAATTCTGAATAAACTGGAAACCAGCTAAAAAGCCTAGCACCATCTTAGCAAAGCATGAAAAGTCACTCGTAGCAAGTAACACCTTAGGGACCACATAAGTAGGCGCTAAAACCCAATCAAAACACTCCTAAAACATCACCATAGAATCCCCCTACAATCACTTTGCACCACATCAGTTACTGTGCAGTGCATGAAAAACCACGCAGCTTTAGTAACCCCATAGCAACATCATAAGCTGCTTTTCCACTCTTCTTTCGTACGGATCTCTTTGGAACGCAATTCCAATGCGTCATGGAGGACGATCAGAAACGTCTTTAGACTTTATTACTAATTTGTGTTTACATTTCTCAAAACAGCGCTCTTGGCAAGCTAAGGAGAAACTAACAGCCAGGCAACAGAGAAGTGACAAATCCTTATATGTCAGGATTGTGTAATGATTGTGTAACTGTGCCAAAAATTCTGGGCCGAGAACGGTTTGTAATCATGCCGTGCTGTTCCAGGCTGACGTGGAAACACAACTGGAACCGTACCTGACCGTTCTTAAAACCGTTCGGCTCGACAGTCGAAAATCGGCCTAGAGTAAACACATGAAGACCTAAAAACACCCTGGCAACCACCTCCAATGTGTTATCAGCTGCACAGCAATGCACAGAACACTTTAGAACCCACCCACAGCAACATATTAAAAGCGACTTAGCAACCATAGAAAAAGAAAACTCTAGCAACTGCACAACAAACACCAATGATCCAGCAGGACAAGACTATCAACAACGCACAACGGCAGCAGCTCTGGCGTCGCATGAAAAACACTCCGTAGTAACCATGGGCGAAAACCTCAACCTTAGCAACAATAAAAGGAATGCACAAACGCCTTCCAAGCACCCAAAGCTCTAAAACGCCACTCAAAAGATCATTAGCAACTACATAACATCAACCTAGCAACTATACTCTTTATTTTTAAAGATCAGTTTTCGATGCTTTTGTTTTTAAGATCGGACAGTGTAACAAACTGGAGGCGGGAATGGTCCACTAGCCCGGGTTTGAACTCAGGAAGTCAGAACTGAATAATAAAAAAAAGATGATTCGCAAATGTGAAAAAAACAATCAGAGTTGCGAATTTATATCACGAATGTAGTTTTTTTTTTGAGTTTTGAGTTTATATCTAGGCTAGGCCCGCCCATACTTCCTGTGACGCTACATACAATTTTGCGAGCGAAATCAGCTGCCTTTTTAGAGCATTTCCGTTCCCTAAAAAGTGGAAACCAATAAGAAACGAGCTCCCAGGTTCTTCAGGTTCCGTCGCTACGCATACGTCATCGGAATGAGTGATCTGATTGGTTGTAGATACGTCCAGTCCTTGCCATTCGGAGTTAACTTTAAACTATGAGTTTATATTAAGTGAGAAAAAGTCATAGGCTAATTGCGAGGTAAAACGTCACCTTTTTTTCCATTTTTTTCCGACTTCCGACTTTTACAGATGTGTTCATCAACTAATTCTGCTGCAGACAAACATGCAGAAAACATTACAACTTCCTAAGGCCAGTAGAGTGCTTCAAAGCTAATGCTACAAAAGACAATGGGCAGTATTTTAAAATTGAAAATTTCCCAGAACAAAGCATCGAGTGAATCCTGCATGACCTTCACTCAGGCCAGAGTTTGCCTACCAAGAAATAACAGGAAGCGAAGGGGTCAGACTGATAATACCAGCGCTGGACACATTAACTCAGCAGCACAGAGCAAATGTTTCCTGTCCTTTCTCACTTGTGTACGGCACACTGTGTTTTAAATTGCAGTGCTGAAAAGTACCAGCTTTGTCAGTTTCCCCAAAGCAGCGTTTTTCGTGACCCTGTGCGCTTGCTCGTAAGCGATCTGCTAGTGGTCAACCAGACATCAATGTTTCAACAACAGGCAGTGTGCACGCTGGCTTTAAAAGCAGGATCTAATATTGCTGACTCTCTGTCTTCGAGGGAACATGGGCTGGAGATTGAAGAAGAGGTTTTTTGGGGTTTTTTGTTTGGTTGGTCATGCGACACTTCAGAGTTGTTTGTCCAAATCTTTCTGTTATATACAAAGCTAACATTTAAGATGGGAATTCAGTTACAGGCTCACTTACCTAGCGTCCCCCATTTTAAATAAAATCTTAATTTTTAATATTTTGTTGATAATCCTTTGCAGGCGATGTCTGCCTTAAGTCTGGAAACCACCAGAGATTGCGTTTTCTCCTTTGTGCTGCTTTGCCAGGCCTTTACTGCAGCGCACTTCGGTTATTGGGCATTTGTGCGTCTTCCTTCCTTTAGCTTTGTCTTTAGCAGGTGAAATGCATGCTCAATCAGGTTGAGATCAGGAGCCTGACTTGGCAATTGCAGAAAAATCCACTTATCTTACCTTTAAAAGCTCCTAGGTTGCTTCGGGTCACCTACACTCTCAGAAATAAAGGTTCAAAAGCTGTCACTGGGGCCAAAAGGTACACTTTTGTAACTTTTAGGTTCAAATACGTACACTTTTAGCACCAATATATACATTTAAGCTACCATAACGGTCCGTTTAGTTACAAACATATACCTGGGTACCTCCCAGAGAGTCTGCCCAATCAGCATTGCTCGATTTGACCAAATCCATGCAGAGTATTTCCCTTTACACTTCAGAATTCTTCCAGCTGCTTCTGTCACATCAAAACTAAACACCAGTTACCCAGTGATGCCGTAAACCATGCATGCTTACGCCATCACACTGCTCCAACATGTTACACAGAGGATGCTGTATGTTTTGGATCATAAGCTGTTTAAAGCCTTTCTCCATACTTTTTTCTTCCCGTCGTTCTGGTACAGCTTGATCTTAAATTTAGCTGTCCAAAAAAGGCTGGTTCTGCTTTAATTTTTTTGCAAAGTCTAATCTGGCCTTGCTTGCAGCTTGTGGTGAACCCTCTGTATTTGCAATCGTGAACTCTTTTTCTTGATTGTAGACGTCTACCTCCTGAAGAGTGTTCCTCACTTGGTTGGATGTTCAGAAATCATCCACCGCTGTTGCCCTCTGCAGACAAATCAATGTCTTTTTATGTCGCTGATCTGAGCAGTGCTTTCATTTTTCCTCAGAAACTGTTGATTTGGCCACTCCTAATGTTCCTGCTATCGCTCAGATGGCTTTGTTTTAATTTCACTTGTATGAATATCCTCAAATTAAAAGGTCAGAGTGCGCACATTAAGCTCATATTGTATCTATTATATATTAGATTACATAACTGTAGCTTGAATAGGTTTTGGGGGGAGTTGGTCATGTTCTGCTTTAGCATTTTGTTCCATTGTTTAGGATGAGACAAAATATTTGGACATTAAAAGAAAAAAAGAAAAAAAACAGGATAAAGCATTTACATTTACTCACATTTATTAAAAAAAATCCAAAGTGCATAATCAGTCTCGTTTAAATAATCTCTTGAAGATAAAAGCGCTCTGTAAACATGTGCTCGGTGGTCTTGTTTCAATATCTGTACAAATATTGTCCAAATTTATTCTTGGGAATATCTTCTAAAATTTGAAGGACACGTTAAAACCAAAAAATTATAATAATAAAATGAAAGACTATATATTTTTCCACTCATTTAAAGTAATCTGAAAATCATTTTGTTGCCACAGAACTACAAATTTACTTAAAATAACACTGAACTGCACAAAACTGTATAACAGACGTTTCACATTTCATGATGCACGGCCGATTGTACACAGCAGTGGATAAATATGTCTGAAAAGCAGCAAAAAAAAAGCAAAGTTTGAAGCCTGAGACAAAATATATATGTATATTACACTCGTGTGGACTCTACAATACAGCTTCCCAGGATGCACCGTGTCAAAACTGTAAAAAACGTTCGTAAAAACAAATGTTCATCATCACTGCAAATTCTCAGTGTTTCTTTTCCTATTTCAGCCTGTTAGCTCAACTGGCAGCTCTCGGCTACACAGCGTCTCCCACTGACGAGCCAAGAGAGATATCAGCCGCTCTCTGCTGTCCGCTCCCGGTACGAAAATACACCATTGCACTTCCCCCTCGGCTCCTCCGACCCCCTGCGTCCTGTCGCCCCTCCCGTCACTCTCCGCAAAATGGTCCATGGTAAGGTGGCACAAAAGATCGGGTCCGGGGACGTCGTCGAACACCAGCGTGAGGGCTTGTGGGTAAGTCTGGTAGCCCATTAGCACGCGGTCCAGGTCGCGTATTCTTCGGGCATCTGTGAGGCGGTACTTGTCTCTCTGCGGGGGCTCTTTTGCAAATTCAGGTAGAGGGTAGCTGATGTGGTCTTCATCCAGGAGGAAGACGTCTGTGCTGGTGAGTATAAGAGTCTTGGGTTGTAGGACAGTCTGGTTCTGGCCCGTCATACCTGGAACGACGTGGACCTGGAATACCAGTACGTATAAAAGGATGTTGAAGGACTGAGATGGTGCCTGAGGGGTCTTCCTCTCCGTGACGATGAAGGTGAGGTCTCCGATCTCTTCCTCGCTTGGATATACGAACTTCACTTTGCTGGAATGGACCAGTTCGTAGTTCTCCATTTTACCTGATTCATGAGGACATAGGACAAGTTTAAAGAGTTACTCCTTCCCAAAAATGAACATTTTGCCATTAATGCACTCATGTTGCTCCATAAAAAACCCATAAATGCTTTGTTTGTCTTCAGAACACAATTTAAGATACTTTGGATGAAAACCAGGAGGCCTGAGACTAGGGTAACTAAATAACACTGTCAAGAAGAGCGTATGCAGTCCAGTAGATGCTCTCCAAAATGCCGCTACAGTGCCGAATTGTTGAATAAAGTCTTTTCTTTGCGTATAAAAAAGTAATCTTTTCACTTCATAGCCTTATGGTTAAACAGCTGATGGCAGGAGGAGTACTCTGACAATGTCTCTCATATTTTTCTAGACCTTGACAGTCACGGTTCTCATCCAAAATATCTTAGTTCACCCCAAAATAAAAAAATTCTGTAATTATTACTCACCCTCATGTCGTTCCAAATCCCTAAGACCTTTGTGTTCATCTTCTGAACACCAATTAAGATAATTTAGATGATATCAGAGAGCCATCTGACCCTCCATAGACAGCAACTCAACTAAAATGATCCAGAAACGTAATAAAACATCGATAAAACAGTCCATGTGACACACAGTGGCTCAGCTTCAGTTTTACGATGCTAGGAGAATTTTTTTTTGAGCAAAAAAAAAAAAACTAAAATAACAATTCACTCTAGGGTTGGGCGATATATATCGAACGATATATTATGCGCATCTCGTCAGTAAAGCCGGTTCTTTGAGTAACGCTAAATCTCCGTCAGCTGTTTTTAAATGCAGCGCCAGCTTATGAACAGAGCCGTAGATCACTGACAAGCTACGCGTTGAATGGCGTAGCTTGTTAGTGAT
>JAUMHR010048060.1:7510-21387 GCA_032361145.1 Enteromius fasciolatus | reverse complement strand
CCAGTTTAGACAGCTCTTAACATTTATTTTAATCTAGGACTAGTCTTAAACCCTGTTCGGGAAACTGCCCCTCAAAGCCTAAAATTAGTAATAGCTTTAGTAATTTTCCCACATATAATGAAATGTCTATGGGGTAACCTGAGAAAAACCCAAGACCTATATCCAACTGTTTCAGTCAAGAATGCTGGCAAATCTGATTCTCTGGACTCTGTTTTGGTTCGCTGTGGAAAAGCACATGTTAGTACGGTAATAAAAGCATGCAGGAGGAAGTGAAGCACACATACCAGTGCTGCTGTAGAAGGCTAGCCCGAAGGAAGGGTGGAATTCTTCAATAAAAAACTGCGAGAGTGCAATCTCGTCAGTCCTTAATGAATCGTTCCCATTCTTCCAATAGAGCATGAGGTCGTTCTCATTGTAAGCGTCTTCAAGAGAGCAAAAAATAAAACGTGGGAGTGGGGAGGTGTGAGACAGCAAACTCTCTTTGAAGATACATGGGCTGCACTCCTCAGGGGAGAGAACACCGAGCATCTAAAACCAGCTCTGCCATCTCTCCTCTGAAGCGGAGGCCCATGTAATTCTGTGTGCCGTGAGTGAAAGACACAACCCGGAACCAGTTCATCTGTGCAATTATTTAATATCTGCAACAATGAAGCCTGTAAAAATTAAATATGATTAAATATGACTATAACGGTTATATGATACACCACTTGCAAGCCAGAAACGCATAAAACTTGATCATTAAGGGGGTAGTTCACCCAGAAAATGAAAATCATGTCATCATAATCATGTAAAATATATTGGTGGTTTTGAGGAATATTCATGCCTCTCTTTTATCATATAATGAATAAATAGTGACTAATTTGTGTACTATTATCATATTTGTTAATATTATTTTAATCATCTTTTACTTTAATATATTCTTTAAGCTGTTACAATTTTTATTTTTATGTATAAGATTAATGTATTTCTAATTCAGTCATTCACTTCATGGCCTTTTATTATTGACACCAATAATAATAAATACCAAGAAAATTTATTTTTTTGTATTTTAAAAAATTTGTATTTTTTTGTGTTTTTCTCAGCACTCTTTGATGAATTTAAGTTCAAAACATCATTTTCTCAAATGAATGAGCCCTTATTGAATAAAAAACATTAATTTCTTAAAAAAATGAAATTATCTTACTGACCCCAAACATTAGTGTATTTTCATTGTACAAGTTTGTGAACATTCTGCTAAATGTCTTGACAGAATTTGTTATTTTTGGGTAAACTGTCCCTTAAACGCAACATTAGGCTACATTTAGGATGTGTTTACAGGTATACTGAGAGCACAGTGACTATTTCCTTGTACTCTGTTGATAGTGCTTACTGATGAGTGTACATGCACACACAGACGGTCATACTCACAACTCTCCAGCTCTAGAGAGCAGTTCTGTGTGTCTAGAGGAAACCTGCTGAAGTCCATAGAGCAGAGAGCCGTCACTGTGATTCTGCAATTCACAATTCAGGACAGCCTTGACAAATCACTTCAAATGAGACTGAAAAAGTCCTTTTAAAATCGTGACGTGATACCGAGCAAAACATCAAATCAGGGAAAGAATTCAGGTGAATTGAACTGAAAACCGATCCTGTGCTTGAATGTGCACACCTGACCATGTACACAAGTCTACACTTGCAGCACATACTGCTGATTCTTAGAAAAAAAATCTGGTCCAACTAATAGCATTTCAACGAAAGCCACACCTCATTTGTACGTTAAAGCAAACAAAGCCTATTTGCTCACATATAATTTAACCTGTACGACTCCCTTTATTCTCATCAGTGTTGCTGTCAGGAAAAACTGTTGTTAATTGAAATAAGTTAAATAACTGAAATAGTTTAAGCTCACATGCTAAAATTACTAATTGAAATCCCAAAACTGAAACAAATAATGAATTAAAACCACTAAAAAAACATAAACAAACAAATATTTGTACAACCAAAGTAAAAATAAATGAAGCATAACTGAAAACATAAACAAACAAACACATAAATACATACAATTTAAAATGTAAAGATAAAACACAATTCAAAATAACAATAAAAACTGTAAATAAAAATAAAATGATTCTGATATAAAAATTACATTTTTACAATAGCTTTTTCCAAACAGTGATAAATCCTAATTGTGACCCAGGACCACAAACTGACACAGGTTTAATTAGCAATAGCCAAAAATACATTGTATGGGTCAAAATGATTGATTTTTCTTTGTCAAAAAAAAAATCATGAGGATATTAAGTAAAGATCATGTTCCATGAAAATATTTTGTAAATTTCCTACCGTAAATATATTAAAACCTAACTTAATTTTAGATTAGTAATATGAATTGCAAAGGACTTAATTTTCACAACTTTAAAGGTGATTTTATTAATATTGGCCATATTTTAAATCTTCTGAAGTCATCTTAAAGCTTTGGTTGATGAACAGATTGAAATTTAACTCATTGTTCAGTCATAATTTTGAGCCGATTCTATTTAGTGAACCAGTTCACACAGTGGATTGAATGATTTGTTCAGTGAGTTGAACAGACTGATTTATGATTGTTCTTTCCAAAGAAGCTGAGCTGGTTCATAAACAGTTTTGTTTCTCATGTTTAAAGTTAGTATTTAGTAGTAAAAAAAATCCTTGTTTTTTTTTAAAAACAACAAATTGAGTGTTCCACAGAATAAAGGAAGTCACACATATTTGGAATGACAGAAATGTTAGTGTGACAAACTGTACTTCAAAGTAAGGAGCTGAAACCTCTTATTTCCTTTCCTGTGAAAACACTGACAAATGCCTCAGGCAAACTGCTAGTTTCACAGCGTTTGTAAAAACGTGTGTTTTTTTTATGTGGTACCTGACGCTGTAGAGAATGTTTCCATCTGGATAGACTCTGAGCATGATGTTTTCCATGGTGGTGTCATGAATGAAAGAACGCTTGGAGTGAACAAAGAAGACATCTGGCACCCATATCTTTTTCACCAGACGAGCGTCAAATGTTCGGCTTTTGTTATTGCTGGAGGGGAAGGCTAGTCTGTCGTCCTGCCAGTAATGCCTAAGGTACAAGGTCATGGTGAAGTCCTATGCCCACGAAAGACAAGAAATAGATTTGTCAGTTTGCGTAAGCCACTCCTTCATACTTTGCATGTCACTGTGTATATATGATTATAACTGCAGCCAAACCTTTGTTTTGACTATATAATTCTCATCCTTCCATTTATATTATTTGCAACTTAGGATATGGAAAAACTAAATAAAATCAAATAAAAAATGGATGACACTCGAGTACATAAAGGTGTGCTGAATGAACACATCAATGGATTTAGCACGCGTTTCTGCACACATTCACGGTCTTTGTTGTTTTAACCTTTGCCCTCTGCCTCAGTCGTGGAGCCAATCGTTTTAAATGTTCGAGGATTTAAGCTTGATGTACGACTAGCACTGGGAGTTGAGGGTGTGCAGATCTAACAGACAGTGTAAAGGTTAAAAGTAATTTATAAAAGAGCAGACACTTACCATATTGACCTCTGAAATGCTGTCAATGCTCTCCACCTGTACATCGATGCCCACTGGAATAGCTGAACCTGGACTCAGATGAAAAAGAAACTGAATCAGGAGAGGATCACATGGAAAATAAAATGAACGCAGTTGTTTCTTTTAGATGGTAATTAGTTGTAATGGTGACTTCACAGTCTTCCGATTCTCATTTGGTTAGCGTTTGTGCACAGACATACTAAACATTTCTCATCAAACTCATCTAAAATCTAATGATCTGAGGTTTGTTGTGATCTGAACCTTCTACCTGGACAACCAAAACTGGTTTGTAGCTCCAGAATGGAATAAAACATACTATAGACAATCAGTTTTGTTAATGGTTCTTTGATGGCATCCTGCTGCTGCTGATGTACTTGACACCTCGCTAACATACTTGCTATTCAGAATGAAACAGCCTGGTTGTGATTCACATCACACATTAAAAGCCAGTTTTTTAGTGAATTAAAAACATACAGCGCAAACAGTGAATTTTCTGATCTAAATGTTAATGATTCCTGTCCTTTATCATTTATGATTCAGGTGGAATAGTTTCTCAATTAAAATGACTCATTAATCTGTCATATCCAGCTCAGAGAAAGTCTGGAAAGACTAAAATCAGTGTAAGGACTTGTTCAAACGACAATATATAGTTAAAGATAAGCGTCATGAGTTTCGTCAGTGACATTTTTGAATGATGTTTTCTGAAGTAAGTATTTGTTTTATCTCTTTCTGATATGATCCCACACGCCAACACAATTGCATTTCAGATTTCCAAATATTTCTTGCTCCGACTTTGAAGAAAGAACGCATTCATTACCAAACTATCGAACCACCAACTATTTACTTCTGAGATCCGTCAGTGGAAGCAGTAATCAAATCAAACGAGTCAATATTAGTGAGAAAAGGACTATATGCAATTTGCCTTGTCATAACAGAATGACATGCCAAATGTAGGTTTAGCTATCATATGTGTGTGTCTTCGCATTGTGTCGGTTGTTTTTCTTCAAGGGAATCTTAGACGCATCAATCTCTCAACTCACAGCTGCATCACGTTAAACAGACACATGGAGACCAGTTGCAATCTCTCTGAGTAGAACTGAAGAATTTTAAGTGTCTCATCCTCATCTCTGCATCTAAACCTTATGTTTTACCACATAACCTAAATTCCAGAGAGTTAGTCTGAAAACTAAACTTTCTACTACTATATTATTTTAAGAATTGGGTAAAAAAGGACTATCATTAGCATAAAGAAATAGCATGTGAAGTCGAATAGATGTCTCATGACTGCGTCATCAACCACATAAAATCTGAAAAGCGATGTTAAGCTTCCTACAAACAGAGACTTAACTCCGTGCACATGACTCGGTGTGATTATCAGCCTCTCGCTGTTTTCAGAGAACCATCATGTTCCCCTAATCTGGACTGAAATAAAACGCAATCTCACATGTAGGGATTAGCAGACAAAATAACACAAAAGTGCTATTTCCCCCTTTTTTAGTTAGTATACATATATTATAGTAGTACGCTACAATACTAAGCAGTATCTATCGTTGACGAATAACATGGACATGAACATATATATGACCACAAACAGTCATCCTAGCTTTCTTACAAAGTCGTTGCTCCACAAATACATTCACCTAAATGGACGCATATTGAACAGAAATAATCAAAAGAAGATTATACGATTGAAAAAACAGCATACCACTCCATGTTCTTATTTTAAAAACGGCGACCTTTGGGTAGCCTGTAAGATTTAGCTACATTCTCAGGCTTCTCAGAGAGCCGCTGGGATTATAATGCAGATTACTGCGTATAAAACACATCTGTCCTCAGTGTATTGTACTACCAATCTGGGTCAGAGTGAGGTTTTTTTTCCTCTGATTTGGACGCAACGCATATGACATTCTAACCTACATTTTTGACAATCTCAGCCACACAGTCACATTCTGGTCATTTGACCCACGGTGACTTTTAAAGCTCTTGATCTTGAGTTCAGTCAGTGTAACGGCGCTTAACCTTGTTCTTTGAGTTCTCTCAATGGACATATAATAGCAAATAAAAGCACAGCAGCACGTATGCATGATATGTCTATATAAGCACAGCATGTTTGATACAGTAAGCAGCTTGGTGTTATGTATAATATTATTTCAAAGAAAAGGATCTATATATTTATGGCAATTTCCTGCTGCTTACATAATAGTGATCATTATAATTGCTGGCATAGTGTGAAGTATGTGATCTCCATCAGAAAAAGGCATCACGATTCCCATCAGCAGATTTTTGGGTAATCACATCATTGTTTCTCTTTTTTTTCGCCTCTCTCTATCTCCTGAAATGATCCCAGCTGTCCCTGCAGTGCCTCTCTGTGCGGTATCAGTGCTGTTGTTGTATGTCACACCACGTACTCGCTCCAGCTGCGCAGAATGAGCTTGCATTTCTGGACAGTATCGTTCAAATCAAACCATCAAGACACCAAAATAACACCCGATGCTTATGAATGCAAAAAGGATGTATTTTAAGAATACAACCGAAAGTAATTTTTGATTGGAAAGATTTCCTCACCTCCAAAACCAGGCCTCATGGCGAAGTCGTGATCTTCAATTCTCAAGAGCTGCTCCGATTTGATCAGCAAAGATTTGGTGCTGTCAGACTTCTTCGTTTTGAAGTCTATTCGTCTGTTTGAAAAGAGACAAAATGTTTTATTATTTATGATATAAAATGTTTTAAGTGATATAACAGACATAAACAATAACATGCACAAAACTGAGTTTGGGTTAAAAAACAACAACACTGACTTAAGGTAGAAATTAATTTAGTATTCAGCAATTCAGTTTTCGAAAATACTTAAAACCTTTATATATAACGCACTACAAGTATATTAAATGCGTTATTATGCCTTGTTATGCTACTTATAAACTCATGAATAATTGCAACAACTGTTATAATACTTTGTTCATACTTTTAGAAAGTATTGTTTAAATAATTTACACTTCTAGACTGTATACATGAAACTCATAACAACCAGCCAATATTTGATAATACATACATCTGCAAATCTTACAATGCATTTTAACTTGGGTTACAATTATTTATGAAAAGTTATAATGCATTTTAACATGCATTATATCAAGTGTTGAGACACTTTTCTAATTAGAAGCCAGCAATACAATTAAACTCCGACTAAATATGCCTCTTATTAAAATATTTTGCTTTTGATTTGACCAGGTTGACCATATAAATGAGTCCCATTGACTTAACATGCACATCATTTAATAGGTTGAACTATGTTTGATTCTTTTTGATATCATCTTTCAGTTACTGTAACTTTCTCTTTGTCAGTATTTTAATGTTTTTTTTTTGTCATATTATATTCTGTTCACACTTATACTGACCACAACAAACTCAATAGTTTGTAGTAGCTTTAAGATTAAGTTTAAGGTTATGTTTTTGAATTTATTTTATTGTATTTATTTAATTAAATGAAAATTAAACGTGAAAAAAAATTCCAGATTCATTAAATAAATAAATATATATTTTTATTAAGGTTTAGTTTTATTTACCTATCCAATTCATAGAAAAAAGTAATAATATTTTTACAAAACAGTTTTTGTTACCTGAAAATGACCTCCCTTAGGATCATTACTAAAAGACTAAATTGCTACCCAGTGCCGTTTCTGTTGTTTACCTCACATACCCAGCTCAACCCTGAGCTCTAATTACAGGCTTCCTTTATCCACAATTAATTACACCTTCAAAAATACACACAATCCAACAACTCCCAAGTATGGGTCAAAACACAGCACAAGCCTTCAAATAAACCCTCACATATCAATCCACATGGCCAAGACCACAATAAATAAAACCAAGAGCGTAAACAGGCTGACACAGGTATTTAAATGAAACAGAACAGAGCTGATTGATTATATACAAAGCTACATTCCAACTACCAGAGCATTCTGTGAATGCATCAAAAGCATCCTCACCCTCCGTGTTTGTGCCGTGTGCTTTCGCCCAGATAGACGTCCTTGTGCCTGCGCTGGTTTTGCGTGTTGCTCCCTTTGAGAAGGGTGACGGGCCACAGCCAGGCCAGGCACATCAGCCTCAGTACAGAGAGAGCAAAGTTCATGACCGAGTCCTGAGCTCCAGGATCTGATGCGTGGAGAAATAGAGAGACTGTATGGAATCAGTCTAACTCTCTGGAGTTCCTTACCCAGCATCCTTTCCATCTCTGCGTGCCGCCCATTCCGACACAGAAAAGGCCTTTAGATCTACAACGGGCTGCAAAAGTTATACGGTCCCATTTGAAATCCTGTGAGCACTGCTTTTGTGCATGTGTGTTAAGTGTGTATACAGCTGGAGGTCTGCGTTTCCCACCCTGCCTAAAAGCCTGTCTGCTCTTCTGACCGTGTCTCCCTCCCTCCGATTAAAACCAAATATCAATTTATTTCTATAATGACAAAGGAATGACGTTAATTCCTCTCTAATCTTCTTACATGCAGCTGCTGAAATCTTTCAGTAACCTATAAACTCCACGGGGAAGGGAAAGGGGAGGTGCATCACAGCCAGAGCTAACTCTAGCATCATGTTGGCTAAAAAAAGCAACTAGCCCTCTTTTTTGTGTAAATAATATCCAAGAATTTTTCCTTCCGAGTCAGACAGCTTGACCAGCTGACTTTACATTTCTGACAGCGTAAATTTATGCTTTTATGCTAACATGTTGATCATGCTAACATTAGGTTCTCAAAAACATCCAGAGATAACTCTACCATCAGCAACTAGCCCTTATTTTTGTGAATAGCGTCTGCTGAAACAAACAGCATATGTTTTAAAACTGTGATGCTGGTTTATGCTAGTCCTTTGCTGGGTTTTAAACTTATCAGACCAGCTAAGGACTAGCATAAACCAGCAATGGACCAGCTTAAATCAGTTCAAAGCAGCATCCCAGCTTCAAAACATACCTAACCAGCATGTGCTGTTTTTGTTTTCAGAAGAATTTTTCCTTCAAAATCAGACAATTTGATCCACTGACTTTTGTATCTCTGACAGCGTAAATCTATGCTAATATGCTAACATGCTGATCATGCTAACATGTTGATTTAGTTCTCAAAAACATCCAAAGCTAATTCTACCATCAGGTTGGTTATAAAAAGGGCAACTAGCTCTTTTTTTGTGAAAAGTATCCAATAATTATTCCTTCAGAATCATGGACATTGAAGACAGGCAGCTCAACCAACCTGACTTTTGTATCTCTGACAGAGTAAATCTGTGCTAATGTGGTAACATGTTGATCATGCTAATTTGTGCTCAAAAACTTTTATTTTTATTATCAGTGTTAAAAATGTTTTGTGTGTGTGTGTGTGTAACATTGTTGAGCTAAGTATTGTAAGTGAGATGTTACAGAATCATCTACTGATCTTTCCATGTCTGTCAAAGCAGGACATTGTTATTAGTCTTATATGTATTTACTGAGTCTTCTATATCTATATGAATTAACTCTAGCTGTAAAAGAAGCATAACATAGTAGTAATTACATTTCTGTAATTGTATGTGTCTGTACAACTAAATGGGTGTCATGTTGCTGTTAGCTTTTGATGTGTAGATCCACCGTCAGGCTAATCTGTGAGACAGATCTTAACTGGCTGCATGGAGGATTACAGTCATGGAGAACATCAAGAGATGACAGAGAGATGAAAAGGGAGGGACAGTTGCTATCACTGTAAAAAACTGCACTGTAAATCTGGTAATCTACTGGCAGTTTTGGTTGCCAGCATTGTACTGTTAATTTACAGCTTTGTTTTTACAGTATGTTACTGTTATTATACCATGTGTTAATTTGGAAACTGATTGCTTCAGCCATTTGAGTCAAGCTAGTGTTTCTATTCATTTATTTCATTTAAGTCCACTAAGAAGAAATATTGTATAAACAATAAAGCAACCAAAACATTACTTTACTGAAGTCTTTGTAGATTGTCGTTAACTAACAGTAGCATTTATCTAGGCTGCTTGGTAAAGACATTGTATCAGAAACGCCACAGATACTGCCTTTTAAACAAAGCAGCAGAACATCAATGTAGGGTGCTCAGGGATAGACAGATAAAAGTACTTTTCACAACAGATGTTTAATATAATATTTGTAAATCTAGATATAACATTACATATATAATATATAATTAAAAATTATATGCACAATAAATTTCTGCATATATTATGATTATTTCACTTTATTGTTGCAATTAATATAAATCGTGGTTTGGGACAAGGGCAAAACAAAAACAGAGATTCTGTGTAAAAGAGAATAAACAATATTCAAATCGAGTATCTGATGAAACAGTGGCACACAATCAATAACAAAATTGGAGCCAGCAAGAAGAGTAATCCTAGAGCAGTAACATGCTCCTCTAATCCAGGATTAGAGTCTGATTGAGGACACAGAAGAGTGCTGGCATCTGAGGGAGACCAGCACGTGCCTCAGTGCATCTAGAGGAAGCTGCTCTTTTACACTCAACCAGGATCATCCTTCCCTGTTCAGATCATTAATCATTATAAGAAGGATATAAAAAGCTGCTTCGCAATCATAATTTCCACAATCACACTTCATCTTAGTTTACCGACACAAATTCTATAAACATTGCCCTAGTGGCCAAATACTGTATGACAGGAGAGCTAACGGCCTACTGTTTTAAACGAACATGACACTTTTTTTGGAAAATAAGCTAATAATCCAACTCCGCCAGTGTTAAACATTTGAGTTTTACTGTTTTTGAATCTATTGAGACAATCTCTGGGTCTGCCGGTAGCACTTTTAGCTGTAGCTTAGCAACTCTTAAAACTCTATTGTTACATTGTGTATGAAGACTGACGTAAAATTAAAAGTTGTTTTTTCATGATATAGTTACTAGATTAAAAAAAATTCAGTTTTGACATCGTGGCAGCTTGCATAAATAAATAAATGTATGGAAAACATCCCACAGCACAATAACCTGAGACCAACTTCATTACCCATCATTAGCTGCATTTGTAGCTGGCGACACTAACCAGACCAATAAACAAACACAGGCTGGAAGTTAACTTCGGTCTTGATGCTCGGGCCGGATGAAACCGTCTAAAGAAGAGTTAAGTTTTAAATTGTAAAAATATAGAAACTCTGAGTGTGATGCTAATGATCTATGCTAAGCTACAGCTAAAGGTGCCAGACCCGGAGATCGGCTGAATGGGTTTGGTAAAACTCAGTTCTTTAACTCCAGGGGACTTACAAAATGAGCCTATTTTAATTTTATTTTTTAAAGTGCCGTGTTCCTTTAATCACAGCATTTTGAAGTAGATGATATAGCTGTTCATATATTTGAACATAAATGTCCACTAAATTAATGTTTGCACAGTAATTTCAAGGAGTCATTTACTTTTTGGTCTCTGCATTAAATGAGGGGGGAAAATCCTAGTTTGACGTTCTAGAAAAGTGTAGGCTATATTTCAAAATCATCTACTTAGGCTATATTTTTACAATGGTGTGATGATGTGAAAACATACAGAAAAATGAATGAAAGAAATCACATCGCTGAATATGGCAGATTTGTTTATTCAAAGAATTCAATTGAACCATTGTTATCAGGTTTGACAAATGTTAGCCAAACAGACAAGTGATTCCCACTCAAGTAAGTGCATAGCTTAATTTGCATTGGAAAAACAGCGGCTTGTGGACGTGACCAAAGGAGAGGACTTGCTCCAATAATAATTTGGTTTGAATTTCATTTAAAGTAAGAGTTTTCTTTAGGGTGCAAACATCATACGAAGGGTGCAATATTAAGACTTAAGAAAGCCTAATCAAAGCAATTCTAAAAGGTTTAGATGTTTTACTCCTGGTTGTACAAACAAGGCTTAAGCCTAGTCCTAGACTAAAATGTATGCTGTTTCAACTGAAAGAAACTTGCACTGACTGATCCTAAAACCTGTCAGTGTCTTTGTCGTATGATGCACACCAGTAATGCTTTTTCTGAGGCATGTTTATTAAAAATTACTCCTAATTGTAATTACTCATAATAACAAGTCCTTATTTAGCTATGGCATAATCCTGGCTTGGGCTAAGCCCTGTCTATGAAACAGGGCCTTAAGGTCATAGTCTTTTATATAGATAGATAGATAGATATTAAAAACAACTCATAGGTAGGCCTATGTAAATCAATAATAACAAATGGATCAGACTACATCAGTTGCTAAATGATATCGCAAACAGTCATTCCTTGGATATAAAAACCAAATCACACTTGTGTGCAGTGTGACTGAAGCCAAGAAGAATGTATTTACTGCTGTGTCATCAAACACACTGACCACACTTCATCTGCAGCCTGCAGGCGCTCAATCAGCTCAAGCTAGAAAAGTACTTCTCACATCTCAAGTCTGTGCGTTTGGAGAACCTGTAAGGTTGGTATGACAGCTTGCACCTGTCAAAGTCTGTAAATACTGCAAGTTTAAACTCCTTCTAAGCATAATGCATCTGTTGGAATGTCAAGTAGAAAAATGTACTGGGTCATTTACAGGACTCCTTTTAGGAAGGAAACGACGGTTTCATGTTCTGACATCATAAGAAAACTTTACTAACCATCAGGGTTACTGCAATCCACCACTAGTTAAATACAAATGCTTACCACACTCTTTAGCAAATTGGGCAAGAAGGTTTCAAAGATGTTTGAAGTAGGTCTATGATTAGCAAACCCTCAACAAAGAGCAAGGTGGTGATAAAAGACCTAGCTTCAGAATGGCTTGGAGGGATGTGGGAAGGTTATGGTGAAGTCGCCGGAGTACATGGTGGGAGTTAAAGGGTTTCGACTTCTATTTAGTGACTCATGATCTTTGAAAGAGGCGTGGAAACCTGTCTACCCACTCTCTTTTTCTTTTTCTCTCTTGCTCTTTCTTTGTCATTCATGCCCACAGCAAGTCAACACCACAGCAGAGCCAATACTCCAACGTCACCTGAGGAACTTTATCGGTTTACTTTCTCTTTTTGTTTTTATATTCACAAAGACTCTCATTCAGGTGGATCCAGGATCTGCTGCTTCTTTTTTTGACTGTCTGTGAAGCAGTAAAGAGGAACAGGGTCTGATTACGTTCCTGAGAGAGACTCTTTGAAGAGTCATCTTCTCAGCAGTTTTCTTTCTGTCAGCTCTTCTCGTTTAGTCCCACACCTCTTATTTTGCTTCAGTACTTTGTCGCGAGGGAGAATGTCAAGGACCTACTATGGCGCTTGTGTTGTTTTATGGATTTTTTCCTTAGTGGAGTGTAAGGTTCGAGGTAAGATTACCTTTTATTGTCATTTTTCTCATTATTTTATAAAAGTGAAATAACTTTTTCGCTTTTTTCTAAGAAAACCACTTCCCTTTAACAAATCAAATAATTCAAAGATCGTAATCACTCATCTGAAGTGAGTGATTAATTTTACTTTTGGCTTTCGATATGCTTCGGTACCCGCTGCTTTCAGCTAGGACACTTTTTATCAATTCATGTTTGTACGTCACAGTTGCCAGGCTGAAAAGATGCCAGGAAAGACTTGCAGTATGTGTTGAATATACCTTATTATGTAATTCAAGTGGATGGAATAATGTATCAGTGCTGGAAGATCATCCACAGACATTATTATTTGGTAGGTCCTCCTTAGGAATTCTTTCCAAAGCTGGAAATCTGTTATTTGTTACTCGTTACCATTGCTTTAGATGTAAATTATAGTAGTATAATATACTATATATAGCCTACTATGTATATTAAGTGTATATATATATATATTAGTGTTGTCAAATGATCGAAATTAAAAGTTTTTATTCATGTTTATAATACACAATCATGTATATATTGAAGAAAAATGTTCGATTTATATATTAAATATATTATATATAATATAAATGATTTAAATACATACGTGCAAATACATTTAAATATTTAAATGTTATACAGTGTGCCATTGCAAAAATGTAAAAAAACAAAACAAAACAAAAACCTTAAAACACATATAACATGAGAAAAATGTATATTTTCATTCTTTGAGTTACACATATCATGAGAGAGGATTATGATTAATATTAAAGCTTATTTTTCTTTACATTTTTCTGTCATACCATATGACACTTTGCTACATCAACTACCCATATATGTGTATTTATATATACATTATAAATATACAAAGTACACACAAAAATATTATATAAACAAACTTTTCCAGCAATTAATTGTTTGACAGCACTAATATGTAATACGTGTTGCATGTAAGACGTAAAGATAAGATAAGAAGCAACAGTAAAATCACAACTGTTCCGATACACCAAAACTGT
>JAUMHR010047907.1:10293-21466 GCA_032361145.1 Enteromius fasciolatus | reverse complement strand
AACAATACTGCATGAGTTCCCGTGTGTTCTGAATGATGCCACTGCACTGACACCTATTTATCTTTTTTTTTCTAAAAATAAACATGCCACATGATTAATTCATAATCATGATGTAATGTTTTCTTACTAAGGCTGCTTTTCTGTGAATCAGCAATATTCTAAAAGATTATTGGTGCTTTAAATTGATTAATTACATCCAAAATAAAAGTTATTATTTATATTATATATGTGCATATACTATGTATATTTATTATGTATATATAAAACACATGCATGTATATATTTAGGGAAAAAAATGTATGTTTATATAATATGTAATATATATATTTTCGATATATACGCTATGTGTTTGTATATTTATATGTATATAACAAATATACACAGTACACATACATATACTACAAAAACTTGCCAGTTATCGTGACAGCGCTAGCCTATAGATATTTTCATTTAAATCTGATGGCTCTCTGACCCCGATCAATGCACAGAAACGAAGCAAGGACCTCAGTAAAATAGTTCATGTGACACCAGTGGTTCAAATGTAATTTTACAAAGCTACAAGAATAGTTTTTGTGCATTAAGTAAAGCATGTGCACGTTGTTGTTTACATTTAGTAGGCTGCACACACGCTAAACGTGTGTATTCTTGTACCTTTGTAAAAGTACGAGTTGAACCACAAATGTCACATGGACTATTTTACAGATGTCCTTGCTACATTTCTGTGTGCTGATTGTGGTAAAATCCTTGCTGTCCACAGAGGGTCAGAAAGCTTGCAGATTTCATCAAAAATCATTTATGTTTCGAAGGTTTGGAAAGACATGAAGGCGAGTAATTAATGAAGAAGTTAATATGCTGATTTAGTGCTCAGGAAACATTTCTCATTATAAACAATATTTATTATTAAAACAATTGTGCTGCTCTGTGTTTTTGTGGAAATTTAACAGTGATGCATTTATATTTAAACAGAAATCCATGACTCAAAATCTCACTTTGATCAAATTTATGTATGCTAGCTAAAATTATACATTTTTTATAAGATCTTGCTGACCCCAAACCTTTGAGCAGTAATGTATGTCTTGAGTTTTATGACAGAAAAAGCAGATTTATTGAAACGATATTGTAAAGTTAACTAGCTGAATAAAAATGGGATCTGCTCAAGGAAATGGCACTTATTTTATCATGTGGACAGCGCCAGGAGGGACGCAAAATTTAGGAACTCAACCTGAAGACTGTGCTGGCAGTGTCAGTGCATCCGGTTTTCAGATACTGTGTGCCAACAGGGTTTTTTTTTTGTGCTTGGCTACAGCAATGCTCAATTATGAACTCGGTAGTCACAAATTCCAGCACTGGATGAGCACGTTTGAAAGCAGGAGCTTTTTGTGGACTAGGGTTAATGAGCTGATCAGTTGTTTCATTGTGCATTTCCTCCTTCTACAGGATTGTAATAAATCTGCTGGATTCATGGTTAACTCTAGATTAATGCGAGCCCTCTAATGACCGTTAATGATGTTGGTTTGGATACCACTCTCTTGCTCTCTCATTAATTTGAATTTAGTATCTGAAAATTGCAGTGAAATGCCAGACGCGTTAAGCTCTTTTTCTAATTAACAGAGATAGATTAAGTCTGAATCCGTAAAATCTTGTGTGAGATTTGATGTTGACACCAAGGCTGCTTGATAAATGTTGTCCATTTTTGTGAACTTGCAGAGGTTGGGATGATTGCAGCACTTTTCGTGGCTGTGCTGTTCTACTTCCCCTCCAGGCCGCCCATCCCTCCCAGCGTGGCAGCGGCTAGCCAACGTCTCAGCTACAGGAGCAGCATCTGCAGACTGCTGAGGTATAACCACAGTGCTCCCTTACCAGACTGCTCTAACTGTTTTGAACAGATAATGAGAGAACAGAGGTTAGAAAGTAGAAATAGTTCAATTGAGATGGAAATAAAAGAATAAAAGGGATATCTAACTTACTTTTAGACATTCTACTACCTATTAGCAACATTGTAACTACATGTCAACTAATTCTCATTCATTTGCAACTACGTGTTTCACTTTCACTTCAACCCAATATACGGTTAGGGTATGTTTAGTGAAATAAGTTGACACATACTTGTTTCTGTTGTGGACCCATCAAAATAAAGTGTTACAAGTTATTACGTAGACAGTCTACTTATTCTCTAATGACTGCTAGTTGACATGTAGTTGCGAAGTGGATGGTGATCGCAGTTGTCAAGCTGCAGAAAGGACGAAAGAACCATAAAAGTTGTTCATGTCACTTAAGTATTTGAAAGGGAAGCTGTCTACTAACCTTCATGTTATCGTAGGTGTATGTGACTTTCTCTAGAAGACAAACCGAGTTTTAGGAAAATATATAGTCTTTTATAATGTGACTAGATGGGTCCCTCAAAGTTGACACTTCAGAAACTATACAAAACAAACAAGCAAAATCCATATACCCCAGTCTTCTTTTGGCCAACTGAAAAAAGCTTTAGAAATGTTTTAAATGCGCTGCTTTTTAAACGTTTTGGACCAGTAAGATTTTGAAAGAAGTCTCTTTTTGCTGAATTTTTTAGTCTTTAGTGTCACATGATCCAAAATCATTCTGATATGCAGATTAGATGCTCAGGAAACATTTCTTCTTATCTCAGTTGTGGTAATATGATACTAAATAATAGGATGAAAAACAAATCCTACTAATGCCAACCTTTTAAATTTATTGCATAAATAATATTGAATATTATAATGGTACATTTCCTTTTTGGTGCTTGAATCACTTACTGTTGAATAAAAGAAGTGCAATTGTGCTAAATATCTGCTGCTTTTGTGTTCTTCTGAGGACACATTATCCATCTGATAATTCAAACAGGCTCGGATAGGAATGAAAAGATGATAGTAAAAATCTCCTGTCCCTGTAAAATCCACGTGCAAGGATTTCAAACCTTGAAAAAAGCCGAGCACAATACTTCTAGGTAAAAATAAATATATAATGTGTATATCTGTGTTCTTCATTGGCATTCACAAGTGATTTTGCATTGGGTACATGTGCACATGGACGCAACAATGGACATCTGTTATTTCAGGCCTTTTGTAACTTCCACATTCTGTCTCCTTGATCTCAGCACGGTCTCTGAAGTTTTATCATTGCTTTTACAAAAGAGAATGTTAATGAACAGGGTCTTGTCATTTCGCCACTCACCATATGCTGCGTTGTCATTTAATACACATCAAAGACAAGATCCTTTCCCTGCAGATTAATTACCAAGCCTTATGATGGCACACGCTGACCATCCTTAATAAATAGAACATCTTGATCTGTACATTTAGTAACCCACTAAAGTCCACCAAGGCCAGCGTGACCACAGCGGCACATTTTTATAGCTAGTCAGAATTCTCTTGATGTCATAGCTCCCGGAACGCTTGGGGTAGTTGCGATATTCACAGATCAGAGGAAGCCAGCCCTGCTTTGAATGCTTTCTTACATCAACACTAGAGGAATTGGCTGAAATCTGTGAACTGGAAAAGACTGTTGAGCTTCCAGAGTCTGCAGTTCGACCCCCTCCGAGGAACGCCAGAACTTTCCCACTCACAGAAGAGCTGAAAGCAAAAAGAAGAACAAACATGAATGGACGAAGTCACCCCATTGAGACTGTAATGCTGTCTGGAGTCCCACAGATAGGCAGAGTTCCAGTAGCCATCTCACATTTGTATTTGAATGGAGAAGTGAATTGGTAAAGGTTTGTAAAACAGCTAGTCTGCAGGGACAGTTAATTGGATACGGACTGGGGTCGTGCGATCATGATTGCGTTTCACCTCCAGCCTCTGAATTTTCAAGTCCTTGGCTCACCTGACTTGCTGAAACTTCAAAGTTCTTTTTTTTTTGATCCTGGATTGTTTGTCGCAGCGAACATTATTTCATTGTTCCTTTATGGGAAACATTATTAAGCGTTGGATGACAGCACTAACAGTGATGATAGAAAAGCATTAGTATTGCTGGACCCTGTTAAAAATGGCCATCGCTTGCAAAATCTTCATCTTGAGGTATTAGAACCCAACAGGGCCTGCCAAAGACAAATGGCACTTAGCTGATGATCCTTCAGACTTGATGGCTCCTCCAAATTTGTCAAAAGAAAGGGAAAAAAAGGCTTTCTCATATCCCATAATCTAAATAAGCTCTTGGTTGGAAAAAAAAGATGAATAGATATCGATCTCCTCTAGCTGTGAGGTTAATGAAACGGGTACAGTTGGGAGAAAGGGTCCTCTGTCAACACCTTTTTTTTTTTGTGATTACCTTCTTCAAGACCTCGGTAAAATTCACTGAAACCATGCTTGGCCTTCACACCTTGCTGCTAATAGACTGGATGTAGATAGTAGAATTTCCTTCACACCCTCTGGTTCATTGGGTGGGTGCATTATATGATATCCAATTCATTTGTGAACTTATAATTAGCATCTTTGCCTCACCTCCTGGTTCACATTATTATAACTTCTTTTCTCTGGGACAAATTGAGTTTTTAAAACAACTTGTACTCTTAGAATCTCAATAGAGCTTGTACTTTCTTCTTCCTGCAGTTTTAATCCAAGTTCCAGTTAAGCCTCTGGTTGGGTTTACCAAATTCAGTTTGGATTTCATTCATTTGGAAGGAACCAAATCCTTACATTTCAATTTTGTGGAAACTCTGTGCAGTTACATCATCATGCCTTTAGGGGAACCAGTATGCAGCGTTTGATTACTGCTGTAAAAGTGAAGATAGAATAGTATTTGTATTGATGGACTTGGTGCTAAAAAATTGCAGTATCTTGCCAAATCTTCATATTGGGGCATTAGATTGCATCACAACCGGCAAAGGACAAATGGCACTTAGCTGATGATATGTTTGGCTGGATGGCTTCAACGAGGGTGGTACAATCAAACAACTTCTTCCTTTCAATCGAATCAAATGTGAGAGACTTCAATAACAAGAACCAAACTGCAACAAGTAAATTCCATACAGTACACCGCTTCAAAAGATAAACAAAGCATCTTTGGAGAGCCCTCGTGATTGGTTTCAGATGCTTTGTTGTTTTGGGGGGCGGTGGGGGGGCATTTCCTCTTGGGTAAGTTGGGGAGACGCTGTTTGGGACACTTGAGGGAAAATAGGTAGAGAAGTGAGTGAGAAGGGTGGGTAATTGTAATTGTAATTGGGTTGGGATTGATTGGAGACCTGCCAGAATCCACACATAAAGACTGATTCCACAAAGGGATTCTCGACCCGTTTCAGTCTTGACTACAGCAATCCTGCGACTGGATAGATGCTCATAAAAATGCTAATTCATGAAAAAAAAACATCCCTCATAGCAAGGGATTTTTGTATCAGTCAGGATTACCACAAAATTGACAGTACACTAAACCCTGCACTGTGCTTGTATTAATGGTTGCATCTACATAACAACTTTGTTGTTGCTTAGCTTCAAGGATTTGTTGGCAAAAAATGCTTGTTGAGAGTCTCGTAGATAATGTTATTATAGAGTAAAAGTATTTTGGCTGTGCCCTACAGATATATGATTTATTAAAAACATGCAGATACTGATATTATGCATAGCTGTGCCCAGTGGGTCAGTTAGATTTAATTAGATGTTCAGAACAATTCCTGCTTTGCTAAACTCTTGATCAAGGTCTATATTACCTGAAGGAAGCTGCCTGTTAGCTTTGCACATCCTTAAAGGCAATTTTTCATTTGCTGCAGGACCCTTAATAATTTTTTTTAAATTGTTTTATTTAGTCAATGTTTTGTCATATTCATTAATTTAGTCTAAAAAAGCTAATTAATTGGAATGTAATTTTCAAGTTCGCTGGTGTATTTGCGTCATTTTGTTGTAATATTAATAAAGCTGTAATATTACATTGACCCTTTTTTGTGTCCTATTAAAAATCTTATTTGGTTGAGGAAGC
This sequence comes from Enteromius fasciolatus, assembly GCA_032361145.1. Taxonomy (NCBI): domain Eukaryota; kingdom Metazoa; phylum Chordata; class Actinopteri; order Cypriniformes; family Cyprinidae; genus Enteromius; species Enteromius fasciolatus. The sequence goes on along the minus strand of JAUMHR010047907.1, from coordinate 15,541 downwards.
TAAATCCATGTAAGACAAAGCTCCGCCTCTGGGCATTTTTTTTAATCCAGCATTATTCTTCCCTGATATCTGCTTCTCCTATCAGGTTTATGTATTTTTTTGTATTCAAGAGACTTTTATCTGTCTGTCACTGGGCTGCAAGGTAGGATAAATGTTTGGTGACAGGCTGTAAGGTATAGGAAAGAAACTCTACAATCCTTGACTCTTTGTGAGATGCACAAGCTTTGATGTTCAGTTTCATGACAGCTCTGAAAGATGTGTTACTCTTTCAAAAATGGGCATCATGCACAGTCAAAATGCAGCCTAGTGCCTTAAAGTGCTTTCTTAGTGTTCTATTGTGAACGGTTTTCATCAGTCTTCATCTTTGCTTTTGCTTTTTCAGCAACATGCGTTTCCTGATGATAGCACTCGCCTACTCCGTGCCCACAGGGGTTGTTGCCGGCTGGGCCGGAGTGTTGGACATGATTTTAACACCTGCTAAAGTCAGCCAGGTAAGACATATTCCATGTTCCACGCTGGGCCCATTTAGATGATGCATTATAGGTAATTATAAGGTTTTCAGAAAAAGAAGGATGTCTAGTTTATGCTTCAATCGTTAAATGTTTAATAAAACAATTGGATGTTATAAAATGAATACAAATATTGAGACATGATTACTTTCACCCGTGTGTTTCAGTATGCTTTATGTCTGAAGTAAGATGCATTTATCAGATGTACAAATCATTTGCACCTTCTGTGAGTTTAATTATGATTAAGATGAAATGTAATTTCCCTGGATTAAATGGTTATTGACTCATGATTAACCCTGGAAGTACAAACACACACACACACACACTGAAGTATTGACTGGAAACTCTGACCGAAAAACTGTTTGCCTTTCTATACTTTCTCATTAAAAAGCTGGCAGGCCTGAATGGGTGGACTTTGAACTTCAAAACAAGCTGTTAAAAACATCTAATTATACTTTTGAAAATCCTGAGCTATCCATATGAAGATAGCCCTCTCCATCCTTTTCCTCTCCAGACAGAGCTCATCAGAATCTAATCAAACATACATGCTCAAGAAGCTTTTATTTGCATACTCACAAAAGTGCTCCATCTTTGATGGGCCAACCACAGCTTAATGAGATGAGCTCTCCACCTCGGAGTTTCTGATTCTCCCCAGCCTCCTCACATTTGCATCTGAAATGTGAGAGTTATGGGCCAAAGCAATCATGTAACATTCTAGGCCCAGCTGAATTACGGGCTTGCAGAGATAAAGAAGATGTCTTGTAGTATCTTTTCCAGGTAAACTAGGTGTTCTTTCAACTTGTATTGGAAAGAAAACCATGCAAGTTGAAGATAGAAGCCCTTTTTCCCCAATATGTATCCGCTACCAAAGACATTGTGAGACTAATTTGAATTTTCTGTCTTCTCATTCAAGTCTCAGTTCTTTTTTTAACAACAATTGAAAGCGTACGCCGCAAGCATTTCCTTCTCCCATTTGAATTTTTCACATTTGTTGAGAAGGTCTTTTTTCCTAGTCATTTAAATTTGGTTGAAGAGAAATAAGTTTTATCAGACGAACTGAAATTATATATAGATTTCTAGGAGCCCATTGTGTAAAAATAAATAAATAACCAATAAATAAGTGCTCACAAGACAGCAGTGCATTGATATTCCTCAGACATTCTGGTTTTGTAACATACCCCCAAAAACTTACAATTAATTCAGCCTGGACCACTTCACAAACCTGGTATTGAAAAACTACTTTTAGAATTACTTAGAATGATTGTGTTGCATAAAATGAAAATTACGCCATATTTTACTCACCCCAACGCCATTCTAGGTGTATATGACTTTCTTTTTTCAGATGAACACAGTTTCTTAAAAAAAAAATGTATCCTGGCTCTTCCAAGATGGGCTGCGGGTGGATAGTGCCCATTATTTTGAAGCTTCACAAATCGGTTATACTAACCTATAAAATTTACCTATCAGCCTTGGGGGTTATCACTTGTCTTCTGAAGCATATCGATGGGTTTTTGTAACAAAAATCGTTCTAGTTTTCAAATTACAACGTGAATAACTGACTTACGTTTTGTTTAGTTTTTTCCGGGAGAGCAAGTTCCGAGTTCTTATGTAAGTTGTGTCATATGTCGAGTCAAAGGTCAGCCAAGAAGCCGGATGTCGGTGCTTCCTCTGTAAAATAACCCCCCGGAGGTGAATAAGTTAGTTTTACATCGGAGTACTTGCGAATATATCCGATTTATAGAGCTTCAAAATAATGGCCACTATCCACCTACATTACCAAGCTTGGATGAATGTTTTAAATAAACTGACTGTGTTAGTTTGAAAAAAGTCAAATACACCTAGCATGGCTTTGGGGTGAGTAAAATATAGGGTAATTTCTATTTTTGGGTGAACTATTCCTCTAACATAAAAGCTAACTTGTTTAACACAATTCTAAACAAGTAATTAGTAGTAATTCATTTCTACTGATTCATTTCTAATAGTAATTCTAAAAGTAGTTTTTCAAAACCAGGTTTGCGAAGTGATCCAGGCTGAATTAATTGTAAGTTTAATACTTTTGGGGGTATGTAACAAATCCCTAACCAGAATGTCTGAGGAATATCAATTCTATATACAATATTCTGTATAACATTTATTTTAACTAACATTCATTGTTTTTTCTATTGGGACTTTTTTTTGTAAAGTGTTAAGCAATTTACTTGACTCAGATTGATTTCTGTGTTGTCTTTGATAGAAAGCAATGAAGGGGATCCCGTTTTCATATGAAAAAGATTTTTATTTAAGTAAGGTTTTGATCACTGTCAGAAGTCAACAACAAATACTTTTCATGTAACGGTGAAACCTGAGGCAGAAACCATGTAGAGTTGTACAACAATAATTAGCATCATTTAAGTGCATGGTCCTCTGCTACATTAATCAGCCTTGTCTAAATGCTTCATTAATGGTGAATAGCCAGTAAGCCTGCGCAAAATGACTGTGCACTGATTAGGCAGACACCTTTTGCCCTTGAAAAGTCATCATCAAACTGAATGTGCATTGCTGGGTTTGAGAAACATTAAAAATGACTGTTTTATCAGATCTGCCTCAAACTTCTCAAAACGAAGGCTTGAGTTTGTGGTGAGTGTGTGTGTGGAACTCTTTCTCCCTGATTAAAACTATAGGTGTAGCAGTGTGCTTTTCTGATTTAAAACCCATTTCAGTGAGTGATGCCATGTTTTTTTGCCCGTGAGGTTTCCAGTGTAAACATGTTAGTGAGCTGAGAGCATCAAGCAAGGAGATCTAGAATACCTGGAAAACGGTTAGCATTCCCAGAAGAATGTGATTTGTGTGATATTAGTTTATACTGACACCATATAATGCATGATGTTTTTGTTTGTTTGGGCTGTATTTAGCACTGTGCCCAGATTCTGTTCAAGCTGTTTAGAATTTAGTTGTTGATTCAGTGTTTTTCATTAGCTTACTGGATCTCAAGTGATGACCAAAGCGTTTCCTAAACTGCGTAGGCCACATGTAACATCATTTTAATACGGGTATCCACCATATCATTCTCCTCTTTGTCCTGAGTCCTAACATTTCCAGTGCACTATGCTGCATGACAGAAAAATTTGAATTTGAAATAATGGCTTGGACACACTTTTTGCCAAAAGAAATGGCATAGTGTATGATACCTCTTTTATTTCCTTGGGGAAATAGCAGTGAAACAGCAGTAGACATAAATCACAGAATGGAAATAACAATTAATGCATCCAGGGGCGCCGGAACCAGGGGGCCAAACCTCTCGACCACCATTGTCTGATATATAATTATGTAGTATACCTCTGTTGGCTCACATTTAAAGCACATGATATTTTACATTCTGATTATGCATTATAATTTACTGTATGTTTTAGCACTTTATGTTTATTTCAGATAGATAAAGATGTCCCTGCAGTAGGACATTTCATCTGCACACATATAAATTCTCAGAGCAGCGGTGCCTTACTGATCGTGTTAAGTAAACGATGAAATCTGAAAATGGGCAGAATCTCCACACATGGTAAAATAAACATTACATTCAAGTTTGTGCATTCAAATTGATGTTGCATGTTTAGTTATGCACAAATTGAGCATCACATTTTACGAGGCTAAACTTACCATAGAAAATTGCCCAATCAGTGTGTCAGGGATGGAATAATTTATTTTTGATCATATCCTGATATTAAAGTAAAGGAACATTTCATGAATTTCAGGTAAGCTCTACTTTGTATGGTTCATGAATATTAATTAGCTAACAATGAGCTAATATTCATGAGCCCCGGGTTATCTAAATAGTGACAATACAATCCACTTAAAGACGTAATGAGATTCAGCTCAGGGTATAGTTGTACATCCTGATAGCTGCAGGTTGGAAGGTCCTTGAGGAAATGTTCTGTTGTGGGGTCAGTGTTTTGCTGAAGGTGCTTTCCTGTGCTGTGGGTGAGAGATGTTGTTCCTGATGCTGGAGAGCTTAGCCAGCATTCTTCTCTTCATCCCCACCCCCAGCGGATTGAGCTTGATGCCCAGAAATAGCCAGCTTTTCTAATAACTCTGTTAGCATCGCTAGCAATCAAATCAGCCAAATCAAAGCCCAATACTGTTATAGACCAAATTATTATTCTACTTATGTGGTATGTTATAGAGCAGTTTATTCAATTTCTCTGATCTGACTGAACAAGAGGCAAGCGTGTTTGCTTTTTCAATGTGTTTTAGAGCATTTTTTGTCGGTTGTGAAGACATTTATTAACAAATGGGTTATATAAAGCAATAATATCTCTCCCAGTTATCTTGTTTTTCTAAATAAGTTTTGGCTAAACCAATAATAAGTCTGTCTTTCTGTGTACAAGACTTTTATTTTAAAAAGATACCATTCAGCAAGGATGCGATAATTTGATCAAAAGTGGCAGCATAAAATAGTTTACAATGTTACAAAATATTAGTTTCAAATAAATGCTAAATTCTGTTAAACTTTCTGTTCTATAAAAGAATTCTGAAAATAGTATCACAGTCTCTGTAAAAACATTTTCAACATTGATAATAGACCAAAAAATGATTTTTGAGCACCACATCAGCAAATTAGAAGGATTTCAAAGCATCATGTAATGAACACGGAGAATACACAAGAAATTACCTTTTTATATATATATATATATATATATAATTATGAAATATTACTTTGTAATTGGTGAGCATAAACTTTTTTTATAAACATTGAAAAAAATATT
>JAUMHR010047907.1:0-10193 GCA_032361145.1 Enteromius fasciolatus | reverse complement strand
TATATATATATAATTATGAAATATTACTTTGTAATTGGTGAGCATAAACTTTTTTTATAAACATTGAAAAAAATATTGCCATCCCAAAACCTTTGAACGTATCAAAAAAACAGTGTGCGCATCAAAAAAACTTTTATTTAGTCATCATAGAGAAACTTTTGTTCCTCCTGCACTCTTATCAATACTGGGGTTGACCTCAGCCATGCCTGATATAGACCATCTGTTTTATGAAGTCTGCTGTTGAACCAGACTCTTCATCAAAGACGTGTTTGTGGACCGCATGATGTCTGGCAGCTTATTCTTCTCTCTGATCGACACTGCAGACGCCCCTGGCTCACTATCCATCTTGCTGCTCTACGAGTGATGTCCAGCATTATAAGCAGCGGATAAACCCGGTTGATCGTACCTTTCTCTGCTCACACAGGTGGACGCGGGCTGGATCGGGTTCTGGTCCATCGTTGGAGGCTGCGTGTTTGGTGTGGCCATGGCTAGGTGAGTAATGGCCCTCTGCATGAGAAATGATGGTGGTGCTGTCATACATTAGCATTTGTTAGCATTTACTTTACATGTATTGTCCAATGACATAAAAAACCAAAAGTAGCAGACCCTACATCATCCTTCCTTCTCAGAGAAGTCAATGCTCAATGCTTATTCGCTTAGTTTAGTATGTAATAATTAGTTGTTGTATTTAAGGGGCTGAATTTAGAGATTTTTAAAAACTTCTTAGGGAGCAGTTCAGCATGCTGAGAGCATGGTACATCTCTCTCTAAATTCATCAAAGCATCTCTTGACAAATTGACTACCTTCAACAAAACATTTCTAAACAAAGATCGTATTTTAATTGCTGATCTGCGTTCGCATTGGCATCTAAAGCCATTGCGCTGTCTAAGTGAATTCAATAGGTGTTAAAAATACTTTTAAACTTTTTTAAAAAAAGCATCTCAAGATCACTCAGCTCTGTTTTGCGTTCTGTTTTGTAACACAAGCATTAAAAATCCTGCATGAATGCACCTTACGGTTCAAAACGACATTAAAGAACTAACGGCAATGAAAGCAGACTGTGGTGTCGCCTCGTGTTACCTGCACCTGGGCCAAAAAGTTTCGCTTGAACAAACGGAAAAGACTACAACCAACAACCGTGAGCACGTACATTCTGCAAATACGTGAGAAGAATCAACTCTTCGTTACTCTTTTGTGAAAATCGTCAGATGCAATGCAGATAAGGTGTATGTCCTTTGTGTCCCCTTTTGACTTCTTGCCGATCAAACATTTGCTAGCTTTCATCACTTCTGTTTGTGAATAGCCAATCAGAGTGGTCACTCACCCAACATGCTACAGGCGTACAGACTTCAAAAACCTGTCTTGAAGACCTTTCCCGACTCTCTCTCGCCCTTCATCTCCTCTACACTGTCCTATACCAATAAGGCCAAAAAAAAGAAACATTCAGGCAGCACACTGACTAGTCAATTCAAACATATGAACACGTCTCCCATTTTTCTCGTCATTTTTTTTTTTGGTTTTGTTTTGACAGTAATGCGAAGGGAAAAAATGTAGACTTTTTGAGACCAGCACTGGATCACTGTAGGAGTGGGCTGAATGGCAGGTGGTCATCCTACACTGGCTATTTTCCACTTTACAGCAAATCAATTAGGGCAGACGTCACATAAAATAATGCATATTCATGATATAACCCACGCTAGGCACAAATTGTGTGCACCAGCCACTGACAGAAAGAAAAACTTCCTGAGGAGAGAAGATATGAGCTACAGAAGAAAAAATGCATTTTTATACTTGTCACAATAGTGTTTATGCCTAATTATTAAAGTTTCATGACCAAAATCCTAGAATGCTGACGGTACTAGAAACTTTCTTTCTAGTACTTTTTTTGTTGTTGTTGTTTGTTTTTTAGCTTCTAAATGGTTTCAAATGAGTGTATCCATGACAACTAGGCATATAAACCGGTGTCAAACTTGTGTCATACCTTTCAGGTTGTTCCTACGCTCCTACTGCAAAGACATTTATTTGGTCTCTGTTAAGCTTTTTTTTTTCCGGGCTGTTTTGGATCCTCCCAGATCCCAAAGCTAATTTATTCTCTTCCTGCTAATTTATTAAAATCAGCTTTTGTTATGAACAGTGGGTGAAAAATGCTAATGAAATGGTCACGTCGCACAAGCTGATTAAGACGCTGGCGTAGAGAAGAGAGAAAGAGCAAACTGTTGTCTGCAAAAAACAAGAGATTTGTCTGTCCCTGATGACTAAATGTTTGCAGAAGGGCCCCAATCAACACATCCAGCCAGGTTCTGCTTTTTGAAAACCTTTTAATTAGGCAAAGTCTGCATGTAATCAATTGTCACATTGCTGCGTTGGATTTTGGGTTGCTACTAGAAAAGCCGTTTACATGGGGAGGGACAAAGAGGGTTAAATCATCAATGAAAACCTGTGATCTGATTTAGTTGTGTGTGTTTATTCAAACGAGCTACAACCCCAAATGGGGATTCATAAAGCTGATTAAAGAATGCACACCCTGTCGATTGCTTTGGCACTTTTACATATTTGCTTTTCCTCACCTCGGCTGTTCATTTGGGACAGGTTGCACAGAGAAGCAACAGATGCCCCACTAAGTCTCCACAGCAGCCTGGTCCTATTAGTGGTCGTTTGGCGAATGATCTCTCATTAATGGGCCCCTGTGAGTTACAGGGTCCAGCACCCTCACTGTGCCACGAATCATGCAGCAAATGCGTTAAGTTGAGTTATTATACGCCACTAGCTCTCCGCTGCAGAGCTCAGCCCTTTGGGTCTGGTCCATGCTTTAGAAAAATGGATGCATTAAAATTGAGCTGCAGGGGTGATAGCTGCACATTCTAATTGATGCAATTCTGGAGGCGGATATAAGTTCTCGTCAAAGATTTGTCCTCGTTCACCGTTACGGTGGAGTTATACAAGACGGGTGAATCATAAAAGGCTGTCTCCGCAGGTCAATTAATGGTTTGTGGTGTGAGGTACGCCGAGCAGTTGGACAAACACTGGGATGCCTGACAAACCAGCAGACTTTAATTGTCAGAGAGCAGTCGGGAGGTAGGGGTGACATTGTGGGGTCGGGAATGTGTGATGGCAGTTGATTAAAGTTAATGCTCAAAATTTAAAGGGACAGTTCACCCAAAAATTAGAATTCTTTTGATTAATTATGTTTTCGCAGCATTTCAAACCATGTGACTTTTTTCATTGAAAACACAAAAGGGGAAATTTGTGAATTTGAGAATGTCTAATAGAAGTGAATGGGAATCTGTGCTTTCAAACCTTCACAAAAATAACCTAATGACTTGCCATATGGAGGATCTGTCAATATTTACTTACTTTTGAGACATATGGACCATTCTTTATTACCCTTTTAGGTCAAACTTTATATCAGGTGGACTGAACTACTATGTACTTACATCAAAAAATAAGTACAAGCTACTTATTGTGGTCATATTGTGTTGCAAAACACTTTTGCTGCTATTTTGGTGGGATACAGGTGAGGATAGTGAGAGGTTTCGCAGTATGGGTAGGTTTAAGGGTGGGTTAAGGTGGAGGGGTCAATCAGTGTAATTATGATTACAAAACATTATTTCAGATGTACCTACATATAGGTATTTAAAAAAATATATATAATACAAAGTAAAAGCATGTACATACAGGATTAATGCATTGTTTCAAATAATTCATTTAAATATAAGTACATAGTAGTTAAGGACACCTAATATAAAGTGGGACCTGTAGTTTATTACTGGTTTCTAATTACATGAAACATTTTCAGGTAATACAATCAGACTATTTTTAGATTATTTTTGATGTAACTTGTTTACCACATTGATTTAAATGGGATAGTCTTGAACCATATTGATATAAAATACAACAATAAGTAAAATATGTTACATTTGTGCTTATTAAAACAGAAAGAGCATTAAATATTATATTATGGCAATGTTTCCCAAACTGGGATTTGTTAATGAAAAGCTAAATAAATAATTAAATCATAAAAAATGTAAAATTAAAGGGAAAAAATATTAAAAATACTAAAAATATTAAATATTATACCTTTTTACGTGCATGTCATGTGACCATGTGAATAGTATGTAATTAATTTAAAAAAAAAGTAACTGTAGTCTGATTACAAGTATTTTAAAATGTAATACAATATAATTGCAATTGCATGTTATCAGTTACTTCCCAGCTCTGTTCTTAACTTTCTCCATTAGTTTTTAGCAAATATAGAAACAAAAATTAGGGGTAGTAAATGACGACAGAACATTTATTTTGAGATGAATAATTACTTTAAAATGAATTAAAAGCCCATAAGCCTTCACTAATGAGTCTTGCAACCTCGACACAACAAATAACAGCTTACTCCTCCATAAAGTGTTTTTATAATGGCTTTCATCTCTTTTGTTAAGAAAGGTGATGAAGAACATGCCCTAGAGATATTGCTATGTAGCTCCATCATGTTAGAGGTGCTAAAATATGTCTGATGAGAGGAAACGGTGTGGGGAACTTTGTCAGAAATGATAAAGTTAGTGTGGATCAAATATACATATTTGTTTTGAGTCATCTCCAGTAGGCAAATCTTTGAGGGACAAGTCTTTCCGCATGTGTCTCTGACGTGGGTGCCGAAAATAACATCTTTGAAAAAAATTTCACCTGCGCCTGCCTGTAATTTGCTTCCTCTGTACTTTTTTTTTTTTTTTTTCGTCTTATTCTGTCACCTTTGAGCTATGACTCGAGATTCAAGTTTCTCCCTCCTCCTCCTCTCTTTTGTTTTCTGTTTTTGCCCTCAGGTTTGCTGACTATATTCGAGGAATGCTGAAGCTAATTTTGGTGCTGATGTTTGCCGGAGCATCCTTGGCGGCCACCTGGTTCACTCTCACCTGCCTGACCAGGCTTACTCACCTGCCCTCCACTCAAGGTATACTGTGCTGAAAAGGGCAGTATGTTCTGCCTTGTGCACATTTACAAAACCGTCGCCCCGCAGGGAGTCTAGTAGGCGAATGCTGGCATAGGCAGGCTGCAATTGTATCAGTGAGAGGGAGCCAGAGGAACTCATTAAGTCCAGATCATTGAAGGGAAAAGGGAGTGGAGCTCTAGAGAAGCCGGCCTGAAACAAACATATGCCCTATAGATCAGCCAGCTCAAATATTACCATCAATTATCATTTTATGGTTGGCACCTGACTTTTTTTATCTACTGTCTCCCAGAATTCCTGGCAGACCGAGCTCATAGACTCATGGGCCATCACTCCATCTGGCAAGATTTTATCACACACATGTGTCCCATTGCCATCCGTGGCTTTCCATGCCTCTCGCAATTCATCTCTAATGCTAATGAACACAAGGCTATGTAGTGGCAGCATCACTTCATCAGAATCAATTCTGGAATCGTTATGCAGAGAATAATTGACAGTGGACCCTCGCCTACCATTTCCATATAATTTAAGAGTGCCGTTGTCATTTCCTTCACTTATACTATACTTACCACATGGATACTAGTGCTTCCTTACATTCAGTGTATCTAATTAACTTCCATTACGAGCCAAATGTGGGTATTTTTTGCACAGTGATGAGGTAATTTTTCTCCTCTTCCAGTCACTGTGACCTGTAAGATTTCTCAGAATGACTTTCAACAAGACATGCTGTTGCTTAGAAGCAACAATGCATGCTTGAATAAACCCATTTGATTGTAAATGTAACAGCAGTGCAAGTGTTCCTAGAAACGTAAAGTGTCTTCATGCTTTATTGCTTCATTTCAGTGGGTTGCATAGCAGTTTGAAAAAGATTTATCTTGTATCTGAATGTTGTAAATATTCTACAAATAATAATATTCATTATATTACGTTATGTAAAGAATAATTGACAGCGATTGACATTGTGGCCACATTTCTTCCTTTCACTTTATACCATGATTATCACATGTCTGCAAGACATTTCTCTGGATTTGTGTTTGGAACTAAATTATATAAAAAAGTTGTGCATCATTAGGTTGCAAAAAATTGTTTAAAACTAACACTTTTAACTACATTAAGGCCCATTCCGAATTCTATTTTCTACCCCTTTGCCTACCCCTGGCCTCTTCTCCTTGCCTCTTGAAATAAAGTGGAAAGGGGAAGGGTTAAAAATTTTCCCCTAAGAAGTGGGACACCACTACTACACTGTTATACGTCATCATCCATTGTCACTAGCTCCTAACGTTACGTCAGAGGACATGTTCCGATGTAAGCATTTATTTGTTTGATTTACATGTACACATATGGCCATAAGCAAAACGAAACAATACGTTACTGGGTGTATGACATAAAAATATATTTCCTAATATTGTGCGATCGGTGCTATCCACTAGCAAACTTTTTGCAAACGTTTCTTTACAGAACATCACTGTAAACACAAACACAAGACTGATAATAATATACATATAATGAAAAATTGTTAATGGAAAAAATTACTTACATTTATGGGTCTGCTTCCTCGAGTGAGCAGCCATGTTGGAAATTTCTCTTAGCCCTTCGTTTGAAGTGAGGTCCCGAAAAATCTATCTAGCTCTTCCCCTACCCCTCCAACCAAAAGAGAATTGAAACACCCCTACCCCTACACGTGAACGCGCCAAACGGAGGGGTAGGGGAAAGTGTAGGGCTAAGGGGCAGAATTGGGATTGGGCCTAGATTAATCAAAAGTAACATTTATAACATACTCATCGGAGAATTCAGGTTTGCCATCGCGGGAAAAAATTACATTTTGAAATGTGTTAAAATAAAATGAGTTGTTTTTCTGTTTATACTGTATTTTTGATCAAATAAATGCAACCTTGGTGAGCTTAAGAGACATGTTTTAAAAATATAGAAAATTTTACCGAACCTAGTGTGCATTAAAGCAGTTTATAATGTTTCAAATGACTATTTTTGAATAATTTCAGTTGGTCCCATAGGTGTTTACATAGGAACTCAACACCTTAAGAGTTGAGTCATTCATCCATAATACTGTTTTCTTATCATTCACTGTACAGTCTTTTTTTAGCCTGTTTTTTAAACTAGTGCCCTGTACTTTCAATGACACAGCTGAGGGATCTGTTTCTCAAACTTGCTGGAGAGTCTGATGTGCTTGTCCTCTTCATTGGGCTGTCCATTTATCTCTCTGCCCTGGTTAGAGTTGGTTTGCAGTGTTCTTTTCATACTTTACCGCACAATCACACATGAAACAGCTTCTTATCATTTAAAATGACAATAAACTCATGACGCTAAAGTAGGGTGTTTCTTTTCCGCAATTTATTTTAATAAAATAGAATTTTGGAAATTAAAGTATATTTTAAACTGGAAAAATAACATAATCTTTCCAACATTTGCCCTAAAAAATTCAATTTCCACACTTCATTAAACTGAGCTGTACTAAGATAAAAAGAAAGGTTTTTGTAGTACCAACTTAGCACATAATCATTACTTAAGAATGAGGTGTAACGGTGTTTTCTTAGTTGATTAGAGTAATATCCTCTGAAATAGGTTTTTCCAGCACAGGAAAATTGAGTTAGAAAGCTTTTCCCCCTCAAATACTCATTTGCAGCGTTGTCTTTCTTTTTCTATGTAAAGAAGGATTTATTCTTGAAATGTATTTGAGATACAACTCTTTTTCTCTTTGCTCCTTTAGCTACTCTCTTCACCTCCTGCATTCTGGTGGGTATCTTCATCAACAGCAGTGTGCCCATCTTCTTAGAGCTGTTCATTGAGACGGTTTACCCTGTTCCTGAGGGCATCACCTGCGGAGTGGTCACCTTCCTCAGCAACCTCTTCACTGGACTTCTGCTGTTTTGCCTCACCTTTTACTTCACAGGTACCTTGATATTTTAACTCTTGACAGACAGGGCAGCGTTTACAGCAAAGAAAACTAAGATTTTCCCTTGGCCTAAACAGGATTACATGGAACAGATATGTACTTAAACTTATTGGCATTGTCCCAATGTCGCTGTCTTTCTGCTGAATGATGATTAACTTTCAGTTCACCTTAAAAAATGTGCAGGCAGATTGATTGGTCTGTCCTATCTTTCAGTGTAAATAGTAGCTTCAAGCTGAATTTTCATGAGTCACAGGTGTCATTGGATTGACTGGTAGTCCGTGATGGTTTAAATTCTAGCTCTTGCTGTTGGTGGACAGAACTGTTTGTGTTTTCCTTTCAAAAGGCATTCACAAGGCATTGTGTTTGATGTACCTACATAATACATACACATGCATACATAATATATACATAAATAACACACATGATTTATTAATTTATAATTAGTAGTTATGTTCTATGTTGCGAATGGGTGAAATCTCTTAAAACCTGTCCAGGAAAAGCACATTTCACCCCAAGACAAAAAAAGCTTAAAGTAAATATATATATATTCAGGTTGTGATTTTATTTTCAGGATAATTAAGCACATTTATTTGACAGTTCTTTATAATAGGCATGGTATTGTTTTTGTTGTTGTTGTTTTTTGAATAATTCTCATTACTGTAACACAATGCAGTTTTACGGTTTAAATTTTTTTTTTTTTTTTTATTTAAATTTTTTTTTTAATTAATTTTATTTAAAATTAATTTGTAAATTAAAAGCAGTAAAACAAATGCTACCCAGATTAAAAAAAAAAAGTGAATAAAATAAATTTTAAGATATTATTGTATATATTGTACATATTATTGTATTTTTTAAAATATATAAAGTAATATAAATACTTCTTTTTAAACAGTTTTTATACATTACAGTAATGGGAATTATGGGTTTAATAACATCGTAATTTTAAGTCATAATAGCAGAATTTATTTTCTTTATGGTTATTTCATGTCATTCATTCATACACGTGTTTGTTTATATATATATTTATTTATTTATTTATTTGGGGGGGGGGGATTATTCTTCCAATATGATAATAGAATATTAAATCAGGTGAAAAAAGACCCGAATTAAACCTGAGCCAAATATAAGAACCAGAATGCAATGCAATTTATTATTGTTAATTGTATTATTATTTATAAATTTAGCAACCATTTACAAATGCTAAGAACAATGTATAAACAAGCTAGAGCATCTCTAAAACTTCATAGCTATGACTTGCAAGCTGCCCACAACATTTGTGGGTGCAGTCAAGCACCATTCACATTTTCTTCAGAAATTAGCATATGTTATAAATTATGGAGCTGTCAACCTCTGTTCACACTGACCGCTGTCAAGTCCAGATCCCCGCTGTGATACACTTATATCCCCATTCTGTTACTGGCCTTGACTGACCAGCTGACGGGTGTCTGTTTTATGAGCAGGCAGGTTGCTGGATGGCTCCCAGGCTGCAAAAACTCCTCCGCCTTCCTGCTGATCTCTGGAGAAGATTAAATTGAGATGAGTGAGCTTAACTGGCTCATCCTTTCAAATCTGATTGGGTTATCGGTCCCAAATGAAGCCATGAGATTCGTTCTGCCTTTGTGTGGCTGTCAGAGCAGCGGTGGCCCGCCAGCACCGTGCCACAGCTGAAAATAACGTCGAAACAATGAGGTCTCTATATATAGAAGGTTATTGCGTTGGCATTGCTATTGAGTTTTAAACACTTTGTTTCTGTTTAGGCCAACCGGTGAGTAGGCGCTGAAGAGATGATGGATGGATTTCTGTTTGTTTCATCAGAACCATCCTGCAACCTCTCGCTGTTTTCACTGGCAGAAAGCCCTTCTCAACATCTTAAATATTTCCTGTTAAGTTACACTGACGTTCAAGAGTTTGGGTCAGTAAGATTTTTTTGAAGGAAATTAATGGGTTTATTCCGCAAAGATGCACTCCAGTGATAATATAGCAAATTATAATTTTACAAAAACGTTTTTTTTACTTTGTTCATCAAAGAATCCTGAAAATAAATATATCATGGTTTTCACAAGGCATATTAAGCAGCACAAGCGTTTACAACATTGACAGCATATCAGTATATTAGAAAGATTTCTGAAGGACTGTGGAGTAGCTGCTGAAAATTTAGCTTTCAGCCATCACAGGAATCAACTACATGTAAAAATGCATTCAAAAAAGCCATTTTAAGTTGTAGCTATAATATATAATAAAATAATATTACTTTTTGCTGTATTTTTATTAAAGTGCCCCTATTATGCCATTTTAAAGCTGGCTAATATTGTTTTATGAGTGTCTTAAAGCAGGTTTATGTGT
>JAUMHR010047853.1:0-21499 GCA_032361145.1 Enteromius fasciolatus | reverse complement strand
GCATGGGAGTGAGCATAATGAGCTCAGATGGGGAAGACTGTACACTACCTCTTGTTGGATTTATACGTATTAAATAAGCAAATTTGTTTTCAATTGTTTTATTGAAGTAGACTTTCAAGGCTGCCTATAGACATAACAAGGCAACAAAAAATACGTTTTAAATAGTATATTTCTATTATTTTAGCAGCGTGCAGATAATGCTGCATGGTGTTCTTATGCCGGACACGCAAAGAAAATTAAATCGTGATAACGAGAAAACAACTTTTGTAATGTTGAGATAACGAGAAAATTAAGACGTGATCACGAGAAAACAAGACGGAAAAAAATTTAAATACATGGCCGCTTAGAACTTCCGTAAGATACTCCTCTTATCAATATAAATAGGGCTTATTGGTTAGATCCAAGACACACATAAACACACGCATCTTAAAGTGTGTTTCACTCTGAGATCCTACACAGTAATGACACAGACAGCAGCAGGTTTATTTAGGAAGCTGTCTCTTTTAAGACCTCATGCATTGATTTAATATACTGCTTTAAATGCATTTAGCTTCTCAACGGTTTACATTCACTTAATAACCTATATACAGACTACGTTTAATATAAATCAACCGTGTTTACGTGAACTCTCGCCAAGACGGGTAGCTATTTTGACATGTAATCATGCAGAAATTCAAGTCCTGCTCTGTCTCCTCCACTAATTAACCGACTGTGAATGATGTGAGCGCTGTCACTATGATGTCACTGAAAAGCTGCAGTCGTGGCAGGGATGATTTTTAGTGTGGTTGCCCGTTGCTATATGGTAACTTTTTTTAGTGCTCTTATGAAAGTTTTTAGCACGGTTTTGTAAAAATGTAATGAAATAGCACTTCATTCGTGTATTTCATTTTATTTAGCATTGATAACGTTTCTGTCAGATAATATCATGATGGGTTTTCCTTACCAGTGGTATCCTGTAAGCAAGCTGTCCATTGTCTCAAACCAGTTCCAAGCACTATATAAACCACAAGCCTCCCATTCATTCCCATCTCGCTTTTGCAAAACCCTCCTCCTCCCCTTCTACCTCCCTTAAACACAACTTTCCACTCGGAGGGCAGCCGGAGTTCGAGCCGGTCGCCGAGCCCTTACCCTCGCTAGGGTTACAATCACTAGGGTTCGAGCCCGCCGTTCCCCCGGCCCGCTCCCTGGACAGCACGCCAAACCCGCTTATCAAAATTCTCAAATTTATATGAGGAAGCGTGAACACTTGAATTGACAATGATGCAGCATAATACTACGAAAACAAAAAACAACTAATTATTTCACATTTTTTGTAATCAAGATAAGAAAAAGATGTAGCTAACCCTAAACTTAATAAACTTTGTACGTTTTCTGAAGTGTCAAAGACAAGTTCAAAGACACTTATCTGGCAACACAGTGGACACTGAGCCCGCGCGTTGTTCACAGTCACATTTGAACAGCAAATTAATTATTCAGAGAACAAATTTTATGTTTAAAGATGAAAAAATGCATGGTTCTCCTGATCTTGCGATCTCTTGCTAGCTACGGCCATGACTGCGAGCTTACATCTGAAATCTCTTTCTCTCTACAGTAATGTAATCCCTCACCCTTCCTCTAGGATTCATCAAAAAAGCTCAGAAACACAATCTTGCAAAGGATGCAAGTAAGTACGCAAAGTTGCAAAAGATTGTTAGTATTTTTAATGTGTTTTTATATTTTCATTTAAATTAATATAATAATTTATATATAGTGATACAATTATTGTCTGTACATTAATTATTCATGTTTACATTTCTGTCACTTCTCTTATAGAAATTAAACATTTAATCCTGAAATCACTTTATGAATCTCTATCTCATGAAGACCCGCCACTGTATGTCATTTCTGTTTGTACGCCTTTAATTCTTTCAGAGACCGTGTATTAATTACCAAGGCACTGGAGAACTATTCACCCAAATGGAAAAAACACGAGGCAAACTTTAAAAGATTCAGGTAAAACAGTAGCCCAGAGCGGACCATGAGATGTTCTCATAAAGGTTAAACTGAGACATCTGTGGCAAAGCTTCCTTGGATATGAGTAAAAGTATTGTTCTGCTGATTATGGGTCACATGAACTGTATTGTTAAAAGCGCTATATAAATAAAAGTGACTTGACTTGAACCAGAAAATATGCTACAGAAATGCTTACTTAAAGGGGTCATGAACTGGGAAACAAAAATCTGTTAAGAGATCATTGCACATGTATAAACACATGCTGTAAGGTTCAAAACTCAAAAACATTCTCATTAGTCTAAAAATATCTTATACTGAAGCTTATTAACTGCCAAAATGCGCCGCAATAGTGTGAATAAAGCCCACCTCCACAGAAGAAGATCAACACCTGCTTCTACATCACTGCCTGTTTAGCCCCGCCCACCACGCAGAAGGGCAAATGCAGGTCTTTGCATGAAACATGATACAGATGCTCTGAAGACAGCAAGACGCTGTACAGCGCCAAGTTGTGGAAAAACAGTATTTGCATTGCCTTCGTGCATTAATAATGTTTTGTCTCTTACAGATAATTTAATATGTATGGAGTAGTAATGCATTTTTAACATAATTACAGCAGCGTTTAGCTGTCAAACATACACAGCGAATAGCCAATTACAGCAGTGAGTGTTTACTTCCCAGCCTACAATCTGCCATCCCTGTTCTGATGAAGAGGGTAAAAAAACGGGCCAGATATAGCCTGTAATCTCTAAATGATCATGTTTTCTAAATGGAAAGCATTGTAAGTGTGCCTCAGAGAACAGTACAAAATAAAACACAGAGGCTGTTCGTGACCCTGAAGAAACAGCTGAATGAAAAATGCTAACTATTATCAAAGGGTCTGTTACTTTGAGGTCAGAGTTTATGTCTTTATTACACAAGAACACATTGAGATTTTTTGGCCTATAAACTATAAAAGTATAAAGGCTTCTTTTTGTCAGTTCATGAGATTTTCACATGACTGCAGCACATCAGGCTGACCATCTGTTTCCTTCCAGGTCATTATTGAGTAGCAAATGCCATGCTGTGTCAAAGGCTGTGGTCACACAGAATAACACCCCACTGGGGTCGAATGTTATCTATGATGGAGAGCGGAGAAAGCCGCTACAGGTGACACAAGCCCTCTTCAACATCTTAGCTAAGGTAGTGTATCAGCATTAAAACACAGCTGGAATCACCTGGTCTCTCTAATGAATTTGGAGTCACATTGTGTGTGTGTTTTAGGAACAGCCCTTTGGAAATGCATCATGGGAGTCGTGTGCCGTGGTGGGGAACGGAGGGATTTTGGCCAACAGCAGCTGTGGGGAAGAAATTAATTCAGCCCAGTTCGTCATTAGGTCTGTATTGGATCAACCCATGTTACCTATTGGCCAAATTAGAGTTAAAATGATCAGAATATCAATTCACTATATCATTCATATAATATTGGTGGCACCATAATTATTCTTGTTTTTATGCAAGTACAATACTTAACACTGTATTTGAAGTAGACCACAGATTAAAATGATACCTCTTCATTTTATTTCAGCAACTATGGTCTTATTAATCTCTGTCTAACCTTGCATTTTAGATGCAACCTTCCGCCACTGGATAACAGGTATGAAAAAGATGTGGGCAACAAAACCAACCTGGTGACTGCAAATCCCAGCATCCTCCACGAGAAGTGAGTGTATGATTGTGGGTTTGGATATCATTCTGTTTTAACAAGGAATCAGTCTCTAGCTGCTATAAAAGCAGCGGTGCAAGAGTTTCTCCAGTGTAGAGGAGTTTCTCTCTCTCTTTCAGTCGATGCATTAAAATTCTTAACATTTTTGGTTTATGATTTTTAATGATTTTTGAAAAAGTAGATCTGGAAACGTTCCTGATAGCGAGATCAAAGTGAAACTGAAGTAGAAGTGAACGTTTTGCAAATAACGCATTTCGAGAGGAACGCGATACGAATTAATCAAACACAGCTGGTAGCTAATCAGCGAATTATTCCCAACCACTCTCACCCAATAGATTCGTCCCCCATTTACTATAAAAACCCCAACTTCCTCTCCTTCCACATCTCGCTTTAAGCATCCCTCCTCCTCCCCTTCTCCACCTATTTTTCAATTCTCGCCTCCAGGGGGAGCAGTCTTGGACTGAGCCGAGCTTCGAACTCTTGCCCACACTAGGGTTCATACCACTAGGGTTCGCCGTTCGCCGTTCTCCCGGGCTCGCTCACCTGACAGCATTAAAAACCTGCTAAAACTACAAATGAGGAAAGCGTGAACTCTTGAAATGGAATCCAAACATCATATGGAGCAAAAAAAAAGGATGTTCTGACTGCTATAGATATACATCATTCTCTTTGCAGCATTAAAAGCAGTTTTCCAACATTTTATAGTTTGCTAGGGAACTGCACACATTATATTTTTCATACTTTCCATCGCCACGGACACAGTATAGTTCAGCCTCGACTGGCTAACCATAACCAGGAGTATATTTCCTGAATTTCAAAACCTTATCCAATGTTATAAAAGCAGCAGTAAAGCATAGTTAATATCAAATTAAACATCATCCCCCAGTTTCACAGACAAGGCTTAAGCTAGTCCCAGACTAAATTGGATGTTTGAGCAATTTAGGCCAACCAATCGGCAAGTAGAGGTGGGGATGATGCACGCGTTGAACCCCACCTCTTCTTGCCGAAGTTTGTTTTTGTTGTGATGAACATCCTGTACCCATAGTGTTTGTTTCGGTATTGCAGCCTCTGTGTTGTCTTTCGAGAACGGGGTTTTTCCCAGTGTATTCAGAGACAGCAAGATGATCGAGGGGTTATGCATACGGTTTGAGATAAAAATGAAATCGAGCTAAAATCCTGCAACATCGCATAGAGCACTTTTAAGCTAAGCCCCGTTTGGGAAACCGGGCCCATATCTTGCCTTGAGAGTTTGTTATCCCACACAGCCGATAGTTTTCGACACGCACACCAATCGTAGCTTACGTAGAAAATGATTGCAAATACTTACTTATCTGACAAATATTGTTTTTGCAAAGAAAAATATTTATAAAGTTACAAATAAATACAATAAAAAGCAATGGCTAATATCATACAGTCCTGGATTAATCGTATAAGTTACTAAATGGTCATTAAACAATTAAAAAAACGTACAAATTCACTAAATTGAGTGAGAATGTTTCTTTTTTTTTTTTACAATCGATAACGTACCTTCAATATCAAAAGACCTTAAATGATAAATATAGCTTATAGGCCTATTATAAATAGTGTTGTTGTGTTGTGTATATAAAAAGCATTATCAGACCTCATTTGTAGCACCTCTAAGTCTAAAAGAAAAAGTCTTCAAAAAGTTTGTGTAAACATAATTTTTGAATGTAGGTTTATGTATTATTGGCTTTATCTTTCTTTTTTCCTTACCAAGCCTAAATACTAAACACATTGCTAACAGGACTGAATTAGTACGAGGAATATTCAAGCTTTTCTTTCTCCTCATCTGTGTCAGGTACAGCGGACTGATGGAGCGCCGTCGCCCATTCGTGGAAAACCTTCGTCCTTATGGACGAGCCTTATTGCTGTTGCCAGCCTTCTCTTACGGTCACAACACACCTGTATCCCTGCGTGCCTTTTATACACTGGAGGACTTTGGCAGAAACAGCCCGTTGCCTGTTTTCCTGAATCCGGAATACTTGAGGAGGTTGTCAAAGTTTTGGCGTGAGAGAGGAGTTAACTCAGTTCGTCCCAGCACAGGACTCATCATGGCCAGCTTAGCACTAGAAATCTGTTCAAACATCCATTTGTATGGATTTTGGCCGTTCAATAAACACCCGAATGACAGTCGGCCGATCACCAACCATTACTACGACAATCGGGAGAGCAAGAAGAACGTGCATTCTATGCCGACCGAATTCGAACATTTATTAAAACTTCACAAGCAAGGTGTGATTCGCATACACCTGGGCAAGTGTTAACCCGCTCACAGTTAAACGCCTTGCCTGCAGTGGATTGCACACCCCTAAAAATTACCTCACAGTTTGATTAAGGACTAAACAGGCCACCTAGATAGATGTCTGGAAAAACAGCTGTGAACGTGCACTGAATTTATATCGCCTATAAGCAGCAGCCATAACCATGCACAAAACATATCATCAAGTTACTTTTGACTTGCACACACACACAACCCCTCCGAAAACCTTGGTAGGCTAGCCTTGGTATACTGTGAAAGAATTTAATTAGGAAAATGACTCTTGGAGCAGCACCCCTAAACACTCCCTAAGCAGACTTGCCTTAGTCAGCATTTAACGTGCTCGCCGTTGGTGGTCCTCCAGCTCTGTTGAATTTATCACAAGTGCCAGTCTGTTCTTTAGCAGCTTTTTAGCAGTGAATGTAATTTTGATCTCAGGTGTGCAGAAATAGCTGTAATAGCTGGATTATAACTCTAGGCCTTGAATCCAGGACTCAGATCTTAGCTAGGAGATCGTAGAAATGTCTGATTGGAAAGACGACACTACATTCACACTGAGAAAAAATAGGTAGCATGGATGTGGGTTAGTATAACTGAGAGTAAGAATACGAGTGGTGTAAAAGCTGACAATAGTGGTGAATTTTTAATGTGCCAATTTCCAATGCCTTGTTTGAGTGAGCACGATATGACTCTTAAGGCTGGAATACACTACACGACTTATAAAACAGATCGCACAGAAACATGCACCTTGTTGCTAGGAGTCACATTGCAATGAAAACGAATGTGTTCTAAAATCGACGGAAAATATCAAACATGTTTGAAATCCTCCGACTGGATAAAGTTTGAAATCTACCTGATGTTTTGTGGAATCTGCAGACTGGCTCTGACTTTCCTCAACTAGTGTCAACTTGTTCAAAAATCGTCTAGAGTATTCCAGGCTATGGCTGCAATCTCTGTAAAATAAGTACAATTTGCTTTGAATTATTAAATATCAGTTTGTGTGATTTTGTTTGTCCTGTACATTTAAACCTTAAAGGGATTTCACTAAAAAAGATATTTCTGACAACATTCACTCGCTCTCGTGTCAGGACATGAAAGATATTTTATAGAATGTCGGTAACCAGACTATTTTGGTTACCTTTGACTTTTAATGTGCTTCATGTTGACTATAAACACTCCTTGATGCATTTGTGAGTTTAGACATGAGTCAAATATTGTCAAATATACCTTTAAATCATTTGCAGAATTATTAGACTCATTTGTTCCAGTCTTAAATTGCTTCTATCAGAATATTGTACAAAGTAAACTCATGTGGACTCTTTCCATTGGAAGGGGAATAAACAATGAGGCATTCAGAGATAGACCGATGACAGTGAGCTGGCCAGTAGAAAGGTTTTTTGCGGTCCAATGTTCTCACTGGAACTTGTTATGATAGGCTTGGCGATTTGTGCCTTCGGAAATTCCTCTGCATGTGAATAAAAGTAGGTGTTCATGGATGGGCCCCTATTACATAAAACTGTACCGTCAAACTACAATGGACAAGAATGCAGTGGAAGCCCAATCTTTTGGAAAAGTTTGTACACATAAAGTCATTGAAGTCATGAGATGCCTTTGCAAAACGATTAACTAATTAAATACACTCAAGCAGCAAGACACAATATACATCTTTGAGATGATGCAGTCAGAATAGTTCAATGTGTAATGTTGATTTCAAAGACAAAGAGCTGTACATTTCCATGAACAAGCAGTTTTGTTTAAGGTGCCATAGAATGCATTGATGTAGTATTTTAAATTGTGGTATATGCATACAAAAATCATTTTATTATTTAAAGGTATAGTTCATCGGAAAATGAATAAACTCACCTTCAAATTTCCAAACCTGTATGAATTTTTTTATTCTGTAAAACACAAAAGAAGAACTGTTGCCCATATAATAAAAAAAGGGTCAACACAACATTGTACCCCACTGACTTTTACTATATGGCCACAACATTGAAAAAAAAAAATATATATATATATAAGTTCTTTTAGTGTTCCATCAAATTAAAATATATGATGTGATATATGTGTTTTTGTGACTCCTTCAAGGGACTGTTCAGCCAAAAATGATTAAGTTTGAACATGTATAACAAGATGGAATGAGTAGTATGTGTATTTGGCATGCTGTCTGAGGGAAGGGCTTTCAGCTTGGGATGTAGAGAAAAACCCAGGCCACTCCCCTACACCCCCAAGCTGGGATAGTTAGGTGTGAGGAGTTTTAGTGTAGAAGGAATGCTGGAAAACTGTTGTGGGAGAAAGGCAAGTTGGCTATACGCATACAAAATTGACTATGGTGTTAATTAAGCTGATTATTTAAAGCGTTACCAGAACTCATACAGGTGGAGAATAAGTAAATGATGATTTTTTTTCAAGTCAGCTTGCTGCATGGACAGTGTTTCTAAAATAGTTCCTAAAATGTGAAAATGTAGTTAAACTTAGAAAACAGATTTATGTATTTGAGTCATACGGTTTCACAGACAAGACTTAACCCTAGTCCTAAAATGTAAATCTGAGCCGTTTCAACTGAAAGAAACTTGCACTGACTGACCTTAAAACATGCCAGTGCTTTTGTCTGTAGATTTTTTTTCTAAGTCATGTTTATAAAAATTACTAAAATGTCCTAATTGAACTATGGCCTAACCTGGCTCAGACTAAGCCCTGTCTGTGTAACCGGGCCATAATGTTTTGGCCAACTCAAGCAAATACTCACCGTCTATGGGAAACGTATATCTGTTTATCAGGTGTGTTAATTAGGCAGAATATGATAACTTCTGCCCCGTCTTCTAACATTATCTCTCCTCCTAACCCTCGTGCTCTTTTGTCTGTTTTTGATCCAATTTGCTCTCAAATTCGCAACCCTACAGAGTATAAGTGGTTTGGAGAACGGATACACGGCGTACACTTTTGTTTTTTGTAACACTTTGCATCGCAAGCTGTTCTGAACACACTCGGGGGACTCCGCTCATGCTGGCCCAGCGACCCGGTTTTTCTGCATCTGTGTTACACCCTTTTAAGGTAAAGACATTCCCATTGGGAACCACATTTGTTTTTTTTTCTCCTATGGTCTGTTTATGGTTCATGAGCCAATCTGATGCCTTATGGAGTGCATTCTGAGAGTAAACCTGCTCCGACCAATTCCAAGAAAGAATGTTCTGGACATGAGTAAGAGAGACAAACGCGGCTCACCCCCGCGTTTCTCACGCAAACACATCACCTGTCAAAAATAGAGATGAATAATAGGCTGACTCCTTCACAAGCCATCAAAATCACAGAAAGAGACAATCGACACAGGTTCCGTTAAATGCCAAATGCACATATTCTCTCTCAGACACATTGCCATTTATCTCATTTTATTAACAAAATAGCTCTGAACATGCATTTTCAAATCCAAAGAGAGGGTTCTCCAAAACTGGAAATAGTTGTACATTGCTGGACAATCCAGCTTGGCACATTAAAAGCATTTTTTTTCTCCCTCGTTTTTCAAACACAGTGACAACATTTCTAGAAACACATACCAGTCAGGACAAACAAAGGTCTTATCAAACACATTAGTGGCTGGTTGATAACCAGGAAAGGGCAATAAATAGAAACGCATGCTTCCTCATTCACACGAGCTCGTCAGTAAGAATGCCATCAGCCTTCATTGTGACCTGCTGAGAAGGCTTGCTTTCAAAGCGATGTGTCAAACTCTGAAGTAAAGTAGCTTACTACTTCAGTTTCTTCCTCAGACAGCTGACAAAAGTACGAGAGGTTTTTCCTGAGGATTGCCTCGGCTAACCCCCGACTCCACGAACGCTCACACATTTAACGCAAACACGCAGTGGTGCTCAGATGTGGGGCAGAGGGGTCTCTTACACTCACTCCATCTGGAGCGCTCCAATATACAGCTGTTATAAACCCCGACACACGTCCACACAGAAAAGGTCAAAGTAGTTACATTGCAGACTCCTTTTCGTTTAGAGCTTTCCAATGGAAATTGCCCTAAAACATTCCTGCGTTCCCCCCCATGCAAAATCATGTCCGATCATGAATAAGAAAAAAAGGATTCACTGAGCACACTGGGAAACCTTTGCACCGATTGACTACAAATACATCACAGAGTTTTGTTTTTACTACAATTAAAGGCAACAAAATCCTATTTAAAAAAACTGTTGAATTAGTATTCTGCGTATTAAAAAAGCTAATAAAAAAAGAAACCAAATCGATGTTTAAAAATACAAGTCAAGTCTCGCTTAGAAACCACAAATCTAATGCCACAATCTTCAGCATCAATAAACATTGCTGAAATGCTGATATGTAAAGGGTTTTTTTTCGTTTCTTTAATTCATTAATCAAATACTAGTCACATGCACTCATGCAATCACTCCCCCCGCCTCGTCCTCAGCTACACGCAAGCGCACACACGCAGGCACACACAATGGTGTTCTATGGCGTGTTTTCCTCAGTCCGCATGACTGCATAGTAGCTCGATGTCTCTGTGACAAACAGTATTTGGTCTCCCATGGCAATTGTCACAAATTGAAACATCCTACATAAAGGCAAAAGTCTCACAAAGTTGGAATGTGGCAGTAAGAGAGAATGGAAGACTCTTCACACAGTGTGTATGAATCTGTTTGTGTGTACCTTAGATATCTGCATTGCATTGACCTGAAGAGTGTCACTGTTCAAATGTTTTAACCTCCATTTGAACCAAGTTAGACCTGCTACTTGGATTGTTCGAGCCAGAGGATGTCCCCATGGATACAGGTTTGTTAGAGCAATACTAACAAAACACAGTGACTTTCAGTGAAGTCAATCTGAATAGGTTCATATGCACCTAAAAGTACAGGATTTCCACACTTTAAGACGCATTTCTATAAATTACTGGATAAGAAACAGAAAAATAATAATAATTCATAATCACAAAGTAATTTATATCTAAAGAAACAACCAAGAAAACTAAGCGTTGAAATTACTTTACCTTTCTTTTAATTTTTTTAATTAATTTCCTATTTTTCTTCAGGTCTGGAAATAACACTTTTAAAAATGGAATGTTATTTCCAGGACCGTGGGGACCCTGTATGTATTTATATGGCTAATGAAACTAAACTGCAAATGCTTTCTTCACCAGTAGGGGATAGTACAAGAACAGAATAGGATAGTGGATCCATCAGTGGAAAACCCAGAGTCTTGGTGGCTATAAATACAACAGAGATCTCAAAACTAAGAGAATCTCTAGAAATGAAAGACACCTAGAGCTAAGAAAACATTTGTACTGGATGTGTTTGTAAATGTAGATTTACAGCTTATTTCACAGGACTGTTTGTTGGGTCTTGAGGACCACAGTGTACCACCACAGCATTGGTGTGTATCATTGCATTGTTATAGCTTGGCATCGTGCTGCAAAAGTTACTGTTTAACACTGGCAAAAGGAAGACGGCTGGTTTGGAATCGGACTGTAGCATCATCGCTCTCATGGAAGAATCCGATCGGAAGACTTTCCCGCTGAAGAGTTCCGAACTTTAAAAACGTATGGGTTTTTCTGGATTATGAGGGAATGTTCTCAGAGCTCGACGTAATGGTGAGTGGAGGAAGATCAAGAAACAGTAGGAAAAAAATCCCATCTGAGCGTCTTTAAGGCACAGAAAGCACTTCAAAAAGATATACAGCATTTTTCGAATCACGTGTTTGCAGTCTTTGTGGGATGCTCATAACATTTCATGTCTAAAAACAAAAAAACCTTGGAGAACTGGAAGATTGTGTGCACCACTGAGTGTAATGTTCAGTCAGATCCAGACAGATGGCTTGCCTTCTCCAGACTTGCTGCTGCTGCTGCTCCCAGCGCTCCCAGACTTTCCGTGCTTGGGCCGCTGCTTGCGCTCCTTCTGCGGTGCGGTGGTGATGTTGCTCTGAGGCTTCTCGTCAATGTCATTGGTGTCGTTCATCTCGTCGTTGTTGCTGCCAGCATGGTGCTGCAAGGTATAAGCTTGAATCGCCGCCTCTAACTGAATCACGTCTTTGTTGATGGGAGGCGGTCTGGCCTCACCTGCAGACGGAAAGTTGTCCTCATTGGATCCGTACTGCTGCTGCTCCTCCTGGGCAATGTTAGCACGGTTCTGCTTGCACGCCATCTTGGCATTGCTCAGGTCTGTGTACGGCATTGTCTCTGGCTTCACCACAATGTTGTACCCCGGCGGCGCAGAGGGGGTATTCCAGGAGAAGGGATAACCAACATAGTCTGCCTCTCGCACGCCGCCCCCAACTCCGCCTCCTGATTCCCCCTCGCTTAGCGAAGGCCCGCCCACTCCGACAGACACACCCCCTGCTGCAAGCAGGCCGAGCTGATACTCGTCATCAGCGGCCGACTCGGTTCGTTTGCGCAGCGCGTCACGGATAGTTCCCACTCCCAGATGAATCATTTCCCACAGGTTTAGCAGCAGGCAAAGACAGCTGACGCCGTACATGATTCGGAGGAAGATAGTTTTTTCGGTGGGGCGTGAGATGAAACAGTCCACATGGTGTGGGCAGGGTTTATCCGAGCACACAAAGACCGGTTCCACTCGAAAGCCATATAGCAGGTACTGTCCCGCCAAGAAGCCCCCCTCCAAGGCGGAGCGTGTCAGCAGCTGCAACACATACACTCGCATCAGACCATCGTCCCGTATTCGCCGGCGCCCATCGTGGCGCACTTTGGGTTTGGGACGTGGTGGCACCAGCTCACGACGCGTGTTGTCTATCTCAGGCACTTCGTAAATCATAGGGTCATCTTCGCGTTCCTCTTCCCCGTCCTCGTGTCCCGGCCGATGCTGCCGCGCACCAAAGTACATCTTTCTCGGCCTGCGCTGGGTGTATCCGTCCCCCGCCGAGTCGCCTGCAGCTGGAGCCCCGGCCCCTGCACCACCCCTCAAATTCTCATTGTGGGAGATCTTATTGGCCGCGTAGCCCATATAGAGCAGAGAGGGCATGGCGGACAGGATGATCTGAAAGACCCAGAACCGCACATGTGAGAGCGGCGCGAAGGCATCGTAGCAGACGTTCTCACATCCCGGCTGGCCCGAGTTGCAGACGAACTTGCTCTGCTCGTCGTAGTATATGGACTCGCCACCCACCGCAGTCAGCACGATGCGGAAGACAACTAGCGCAGTGAGCCAGAGTTTCCCCACCGACGTGGAGTGGTGCTGGATCTCCTCCAGCAGACGCGTCAGGAAGCTCCAGCTCATGACGTCTGATGACAACGGGGCAGACAGCGTCCCACACTGCACAGCTCACAGACTCTGTGGACAAATGAAGAAGAGTTTTGAATGTAACTAAAAGTTCATATTTGAATACAGTATGTTGAGCATAATTACAATATCTTAGTGCATCTTTTAATGTGCATTGACAGTTAATAAAATATATATTGTAAAAGAAGAAGGAAATTTTGCAAACCAATCTGGTAGGTGTCTCAATATGGTAGGTGCAGGAATTCTCTTTTAACCAGAAGAGCCAGATATTAAAGCTTTAAAGGATGCTTTAAAATGTTTGATACAACAATTGCCATTTACAGATTTGCTTTTATTATATTGTTATTTTAGTGATGATTTGACTTATTGAAACATCAGCTCGGTTTTCAGCCAAACATGAAGAAAAAACAAAAACTGCAACAACAACAAATTCCATGACGTTGTTTGAGTGAATGTTAGTGGTAAATAAGACTAGAAAGACTGAAAACTGCTGACTAGTTTCGTGGGTTTAATGTTCGCAACATTGTAATTTATTTGGAAAATGTAAACTCCAACTCCCATTATTCACATTAACTTTGACTTTCTCAAGTCAAAAACCACATCAAGAGAGCATAAAAACCTTTTTGACCTCACACTATAATATACATATAGAGTATATTTATATATATAGAGAGAGAGCGATTCATTATGAGATTTGCTAAAGATTATAATAAGTGTTATTAGTGAATGTTAGATGACAACAATTAAGGACAATAAGAAATTAGCACTATTAAATATCCAATCATTTTATCCCCAAAATGAGGATAACAGATAATAAGGTATAAATATATTCCAGTATTCATCCATATATAAATCATTGTGTATTCTGCGAGATATATTGCTCAATAAAAGGTCAAGCTAGTGTTAATAGAGTCAATGAACGGAACTCTCTCTTTCACACACACACACACATACGTAGACACAATTACCTTGAGCACTGAGCCTGAACCACACAAATCTTCCCTGAGGGAGAACAGCTGTGGTGAGCAGGTGAGTGTGTGACCTCTCAGCTCTACTTGTTCTTGTTCTGCCTTTTTTTTTTTGGTCCGAATGTTTGAATTATTTCTTCCAATAAAGAAGGTAATCATTGTTATTACCATATTAGGCATTGTCTGACCAAAAACAAGGGAGACATGCACTATTATAATTTCTCATTTAATGCACCCAAATATATAGCATGCATGTTTGAGAGAAGAGAACAGACTAATTTACATCTTCTCAAAAGTCACTGTTATTCAACTCAACAGGGCCAGAGGGTCCAGGGCTTTCCTGTTCCTCCTGCCCAGAAGAGGACCTCAGCAGTGGGCATGTGCTTATGTGTACTAGCCCTTCACCTTTAATCTGTGTCTCACTACGCTGGTAGAGGCACTAGGGGTGAGGAGCATAGACTTAGATTGTGACTCATACGCAGGCACACAAACAAAGTACACACATATACTGAAAATACAAAAGACATACAGAAAACGAGAGGGATCCATTGTTCACTTTGGAGCATCTGTCCTTGAATGACTGCCGCTGCTGTTATGCCCCCATCATCTCACCATCACTCTTTCACTCCTCTTTCTCTATCCTGCTCTCTCTCTGTCAAGGTTGAAATAGCACTCACTCCCAAAGGGAATAAAGGACTTTGTTTTGTATCTGTGCCTGTTGAGCACACAGGCTTTGGCCACAGGGACTCAACTAACAACCATAAAATAACATAAAAATGTTCCTGTGTGTGTATAAGACATGCTTGAACAAAGTAAATTATGCCTCAGCATTAGTATTGTGTCACTTTTATGATATGTCAAAGGACTCTCTGGGGCAAGACATCCCCTTTTGGTTTCATGCCAAGTTAAAAAAAAAGCTCTGTTTTTTATACATTCATTAATTCATAAAACTACTTAATAAGAGCTAAGAGTTATTTATTGTAAATCAAAAAAATATCATAGAACATTAAATGACATTTCAACTCATTTGAGCTACTGTATTTTACTCTCTACATAATGAATAATAATAATCACCAGCTATGTATATTTAAATCTGTTTTAGTCCAAACTATTTTTTTTCAAAGAAATCAAAGAAATCAATACATAAGGACGCATGAAATGGAAATTGATCAAAAATTGATGTCAGCAAAGACATTTGCAATGTTTCGAACTATTTCGAACATTTCATTTTTGGATTCCACAAAAATATTAAGCAGCACAAATCTTTTTAACTTTAATAATAATGTTTCTTGAGCAGCAAATCAGCATACTGATTTCTGAAAGACCATGTGACACTGAAGACGGAAGCAATGATGCTGAAAATTCTGATTTGTGATCTCAAGACTAAATCAATTTTTATCACAAAAAAATGTATTAAAATGGAAAATAGTTGCTTTAAATCTTAATATTAATCAATGCATCCTATTCACTGATTAAAGCCTGGGTCCCCTGTTTCTCATGTCGCTCTCCAGCTCCACATACGCTCAGTTCTCATGCCCTGCCCCTTGGCAGGGACAGACAGTGTACAGATTCAGCAAAATGCCCCTGTGACCATGTCAAAGCCAATCTATACCCTTCATCCATCCATCCACACTCCCTCTCTCTCAGTCTGCCATCTCATTTGTTTACAGTGTGTCCCGGCACTTTTTGGTTTACGTTCCTGAGAGCCCCACTGCACCCCTTCACAAATTTCAACCAGAAATGTGCTCTTTTCATTGTGTAACATAGTATATATCATTTAGCATTTTCAATAGTAAGACAGTAACATTAAACAGCTCCAATACTACTACAACTGTCAATTTGAATAATATTGTTTTTTTAGGATTGTTTTGAGGTTTTGAAAAAGCAAAATGTATCCCCTGCCTGTGATTCACAGGTTCACAGTGAACAGCGCCACATAATACGGCACATGCCATATCTACAGAGACCCAGAAGATAAAAGTCCCACCGGGTTCACAGATGTACTTGAAGTCACATCGGGTCAAACAGCACTGACGTATTCGACCGTTAAGTCACACAAGCACATGCCGTGAAAGTTGTACTCACACATTCTCGACATTCTGTCTTTCCCTGTCTGCTTTCCTTCTTCTCATTTCTGCATCTTCCTCCTTTCTTCTCTATTGAGGAGCAGCCCCGGAGATCAGAGACCACTGACCTTACAGCAGCACCAGAGAGACACACACACACACACACACATACTGTACGAGCACACAAAGCGTGTGTCGCCATGAAGAATGCGCGAGGGGGAGACTCTCAGAAAAGCGCACAATAGCCCTTTACCCCAAAAAACTGGGTCAGAGAGGGTTGTGGTTTGAAGGGGGGGTGGTGTTATGGTTTTGATGTGGGAGGCTGGGTGGGTTAATATCCCTGACGGAAGGGGAACAGACAATAATGAGGGGAGAACAAGAGAGGAACGCTAAAATCATAAAAGTGATGTTTAGCCTGTAACGAGAAACCATAAAATTGCCACAACCTCCTTCCTCAACACACACACACACACACACAAAGACATGCACACTTATATGTCACAGATTAGCAAGTAAACAATATCTTTCCCATAACCTTATCGCCATCCCCCTCCACTTCCTCTCTAAAGCCCCTCTCTAAGACTTTCACGGCACACTGCTGGAAGGAAGGGAACTTCTTAATGCTTGCTCTTGTATTCATCTGCCCATCTTTGGTCATGGCTTAAATTAGAGCTTCCAGCGATCTCCAGCACTCACATTCTTATCCATACCCTGTTTTCCCTTTCGTTCTTATCGCTCCTTGCTCTCTCTTTATGTGTTTCTCTCACAGTAAGGAGTGAGGCCAGATTACAATCGCAGGATTTCACAGCGACTTCCACAGACAGTGAGTGGGAAAAATCTCATTAAAATTCGACACACATTTCCCCAGTGTGATAAGAAAACAATCTTTTAATGTGTCTATGTTCGTTTGTAAAGAGAGAGAGAGACGTTCTTGTGCTGGAAAAAAAAAAACATTTTCATAGTACTTATGATTTGTTATGGAAGAAGTTTGTTGTAGATTATGGCGTGGTGAGAGATTTTTCTGTTAAGCCAATATGAAATGTGATTGATTAATTTATGACAGAATCTGATTACAGCCTGGGGTATCTTCATTTTATCCTGCACCATAAAGATCTTAGGTTTTGCTCTCTCATACAGTCCCTTGTTCTGTGTGCTTGCAACTCCTTCCAAAACCAAAAAAGCAGATGCAAAAAGACTTTGAAATTAAAGTCAACTGTACAGACATGTAAAAATACAAACAACTATTTAAAAATAATATCTATAAAGGAAACTAAAATACAACTTAAAATAACATTGAACTAGATTTTTTTTGTTCATTCATTGGTATTAATTTGTGTTTATAATATACTACTGACAAATAAATAATAATAATTATCTGAATTACACATTGTGTCACATCCCGTTTCTGTCTTGTCTTTTTGGTTTCGCCCTAATCAGTTCATTTGTGCCACCTGTTTTTGTTCACCTGCCATCACTTTATTCATTAGTTTAATGTCTTTAAATACTGTTGTCTTTTTGTTTGCATTTATGTCGTGTTAATGTTACTGTGTTTCCCTACGTGTGTGAATATGCCGCTGCCTCGTCAGCTCTTTTGTATTTATCCCTGGTCCTTGTTGTTAAAAGTATTACATCGCAGTTCTCCGTGTCCTTGATCTCTCTGCCTCACTGAGAGGCGCAACGCGCACCCACACTGCGAGCACGAGGGTGACACATTGTTACCCAATCAACAAGATTACAAGAAGAACACTGTGTTAAACTCACTGTAATCAGACTGCACTGACCATGGTGTGGGCGTCTGATTCTTTTAAAGGAACTGACTCAAGTCATTTGTGCCAGACATTTGACAACAACTCATTGTGTTGAATGTTTTTGATTTAATAACTGGAGTCATTCTGTAATTGAACTTCCCACTATGGTTGAACTGTAGATTAAATAGCAGTGTTGTGGCACCACTGAATAACGAAACTCTATAGCAGAGTATTTTAAGGATGCACCAAATTTGGTTACATTATTTGGTTAGATTACATTTCTCCATCAGTACTAATTAAAAACAGATGCCAATACTCCCCAATAATGCTGTAAACTACGCAGGAAGCCTTCTCATATGGTACATTATAATAAAAATAAAACTATTTTCAACTGCTATTTACATACAGATACAATAACACTGAAAAAAACAACAACAACAACAACAACATGTTTCCATACAACTCGATTGCTCATAAGTTAGTTTCAATAAAACTTACATACTGGTGAACCCTACTTTCACAATATAACTTTATATCTGTCACTTCAAATATAAGAGCATCAAAATGTGTTGTGATGTGCATAGAATTTGAGAATTTGAGATCTGAGACTTGGGTGACTCACAGGGTCAAATATAACCTGCGTTTACTGAGAAACTTTCTGAAGTGGGATTTCGTTAATGCCTAATTCCTAAATTATATACAAGAGACCTTTTCCAACCTGTGATAGACAGGATATGTCCTGATTGTTAGCATATGTGTGCAGGTATAATTTTTTTATCGGCTAATGAAATTTTGAGTGTATGAACTTACTGGAACTGAACAACAAAAGTAAGTTATGAATAAACAATTTCCTAAAGATCCCAACCCTAGTAATGACAATGTGAATTTTAGCTGTGTATGAAATCACTCCCTATATTCCTCGTACTACAATAGTCCACTAGCATAACAGAGAATTAAAACATTGATTTAGTTTAGATAGAAAAATTATACCTGTATGATATTACTCTGTAGCCACATGAGCAAGCAGATGCCATCTACGGGCAAGATGGGAATTTATCCGTCAAGACTCTCACCTTGCATTATGGGTATTATCAAGCCATTTTGTGTACATTAGTGGTATTTTCATTATTTCAGTGCATTATGGGGCTGAATTATGAGCGCACTCAATAATGTCCACTATGGTTTTGGAAACCACTGTCTCTTCTAATTGCACCTTATTTAATAGTATAGGGGCCAATTTCGAACACAAGTCTGTCATAAAGTTATATATTAAGTTAATTTCCACACAATTCAAATAAGGTACTACAGTGCATTTGTATGCAGGCAGTTGAGTCCAGTTGCCTAGAAATATCTACATGAAATGGGCCAGTTTGAGTCAGCTGTAAATTTAATTGTGCACTTAATGTAAAAGCCTTAATTTTGTGTTCAATGATCCAAGGTTAACCATTATCATATATGTTATTTTGATAAATGACGAGGGCTGTGGTTGAATCAGGTTTAGATTGGCCTTGAATGTAAAATGCATGCTTATCAGAGAGAAATACTTTTGCATATGATTATGTATGTATAGGAAAGTGTACTGGAGTGGAAACATAATGTGTTGGAGCACAGCTTGAGGCATTTGTAAGTGTCATGAATACGCAGTTACTCACACAGAAACCCTGCTAAATACATAACTAAGAGAGACCTCCCCAGGCATCCCAGCACCCGCCTGTGTACCTAACACTTTTTAATTAGTGGTGGGAGGGCAGATATTAAATTAGTGTTACGAAGGCAGACAGCGCTGCGAAGAACAAATTGGGAGGTGTGTAAGATTAAAATGTTTGTTGTTACGATAAGAGATAAATGCAGTATCTATTTTGCGAGGAAATTAATCTGAAGCAAAGTCTTATTTTCTTCCTAAAGAGGCTTAAAAAATAGTCATTTTAAAATCGTAACATTGTGTCATATCGTCAGTATGGAGTTCATCTGACCTACAGAAGATTCACAGATGCAGATTATACGTGGGGTGGGGGAAATTGCATACAGTTATTTACTAGCACTTGGTGTGGTGGCATGGTGTGCTTATTAAGGCACAATTAAACCAGCTGGAGTTTACTGCTCGAGCTCATTACCATGCACCACCTATTATGTGTATAATCCCTGATAAAACCCACAGCACACAGCAGTTAATCATATAAAGTGTCTTGCAGCTAAATTAGAGGAAGGATGGTAAAACTGTAGAGTCTAATTATAGGCCATCAGTGTATTCAATCATCAAATATTAATTTAATGATTAATTAAAACATTTATGTACATGCAGAAAAACACTAAAGACATTTAAAGGCAAATAAGTTTTCCATTATTTTGTTTATATTATAAATATTTTATATTTGTTTCTTCTTACTAACTAAAATATTTAGGTTGCATTCACTAAAGGGCAATAAAAGTTAGATTTTTTTATAAGTCTATATTTTAGGTTTTTGTTGTTGTTGTGCTTTTAACCAGTTTATTTATCAAACTAATGATATGCTTCTTTACAAACCACCCTTTAAAGTGTACATTAATGCTACGTTAGCCATAATAAGACTAAGATGAAAAATTAGACACTTTCTAACATATTGTTGAGTAAATTAACAGCAAATTTCCATTTTTTGGGGAGTGAACTATCCACCCAATACTACCTCCACTCAAAGATGAAAACACCAGTATGTGAAAAAACGCTGTATTGTAAATTAAATTACCTGAAAGAATTATTCAAAAAGATATGAGCTTTTTTGGCCAGATTTATTTCCAAATGACATCAGCCCTTTCATTGATTTCACTCAATTATATTAAGGCATTTATACTTAGGAGTAAACACACACACATTCTCTCTTTCTGCCTGTTCTTGCTCTATCGCTAACACACACATACAGTGGGTATGGAAAGTATTCAGAACCCCTTCATTTTCACTCTTTGTTATATTGCAGCCATTTGCTAAAATCATTTAAATTCTTTTTTTTTCTCATTAATGGACACACAGCACCCCATATTGACAGAAAACACAGAATTGTTGACATTTTTGCAGAATAATAAAAAAAACTGAAATATCACATAGTCCTAAGTATTCAGACCCTTTGCTGTGACACTCATATATTTAACTCAGGTGCTGTCCATTTCTTTTCTATATAAGACCTTTCAGCTCACAATGCATGTCGGAGCAAATAAGAATCATGAGGTCAAAGGAACTGCCTGAAGAGCTCAGAGACAGAACTGTGGCAAGGCACCGATCTGGCGAATGTTACAAAAAAATTTCTGCTGCACTTATGGTTACTAAGAGCACAGTGGCCTCCATAATCCTTAAATGGAAAACTGAACTATCAGGAAAGAAAAGCCTTGGGGAGAGAGGTAAAGAAGAACTCAAAGATCACTGTAGCTGAGCTTCAGAGATGCAGTCAGGAGATGGGAGAAAGTTGTAAAAAGTCAACCATCACTGCAGTCCTCCAACAGTCGGGGCTTTATGGCAGAGTGGCCCGACGGAAG
>JAUMHR010047603.1:17964-34599 GCA_032361145.1 Enteromius fasciolatus | reverse complement strand
TACAACATATCTTAATGAAACATGATCCTTACTTATTATCCTAATGGCTTCTGGCATAAAATAAAAATGGATCATTTTGACACATACAAAAATACACCTAGCTACTTAAGGTTTTGTGGTCCAGGGTCACATATTAATAATATTAATGTCATAATATAATATTAAAAGAATGTTCCAGCTCTATTACAAATTACATTTCCTGCAAGTACAGTACTGGAGGTCTATTAAGTATTATCCTGGGATAACGTTTATGTATACTGCAGTCCCAATGATAAAAGGATGATTTTAAGAAAAGTTTAAATGCCACACATTTAATATTTAATAAAGTACTGTAACAAAAAAAGCTGCACTTATGCTTTCAACTTTATAAGTTAATTACAATAAACTATTTTTGCAAGTGAAAATAACTATCTATGGTAATCAACAGCATAAATTGTGTGAATTTCTGTCACTGAAATGTACGAATATATTTGCATAAACATAATTGCAAAATGCATAAGCTTGAAAATATAATACAATATAATAATAATATAAGAGTAAATATAACATAATTTAAAGAATATAAAAGACATAGAAAGTAAGTGTGAAAAGATAAGACCCATGATCTCTTACTATAGATATAATGTCCTTCTCCTTTTCAAACACAGCGGTTTCCTACAGGGAAGAGAGAGAGAGAAACGAGAACATTTACTAAAAATGCAAGTACTTCCACCTACTGAGGATTTTCATCCAGAATTTAGAGATCTGCAAACACACATGAGTGGAGTTCACCTAACCCACTCATTCCAGGGCTGATTCAGCTCCTTCACACCTCTCAATGAAACACTTCCTCAAACAGAGTAATACTACACACCGCTAACACACAGTCAGCAACCCGTACAAGACCTAAGAACAAGATTACATGCACACAAGCACACACTCATACTGATGACTGGAACATGTAGATCATAGTCTAATTAAAGGATTAGGACGGCCACTGAGGATCGGTGGCAGGAGAAAAAGCGTTTGAACCAGATTTACTGGTGAGCCAGATCTTATGTAACATCCCTAAAGATAAACATTGAATCCCAGACCACCAACAGATTCACTTCAGCCAATATACAACTCACTCAGCCTTGAAGTTCAGCACAAATAAAACCAAAACAAATAAGGGCTCTTATCCAACCTCAGATCTGTTTGCATTGGCTAAACGGATTCATAGTTAGTCCATCTGAGGCATGAAAGTATGTACTTACTGGACTCAGGTATGCGAGTGTGAGGATATGACATGACACGCAGCTAAAGAATTTTATGGGAGGTATGTGTGTGTGACACCGATGGCTCACTTCTCGTTAATTTAAACAGGTGTGTCACTTCCCCTCATGAGAAATCAACACACACACAAACATTTAAGCTCACAAAGAGTTTTATTTGAATGCATTCATTTCCAGTGGTCCATTAAAACAGGTTCAGAACAAAGTAAAAGGTAAATCATCGGTATTGTTACGGCAAGAACCACTATCAGCATATCGTTTGTCAACTTAAAAGTTGACCCCACCCTAAAATGGCTCATTTAAACACGCCCCCACTTTGCTACATCACAGAGTGGGGGCATGTTCTCATAACACCGCCCAAATGTTTAAGCAAGGAAAGAAGGCGGATCTATTATTTTAGCTATAGTTGCTGCCGGTTGCTGGACGCGCTGTGTGTGAAAGTGAAACTACTTTGTTTGTGCTTCCAAAAGAGGACATAACTAGAAATCAGTGGTCAAGTTGTATTCACAACACTGTTCCAGAACAGTTCAACCCAAATATTAGAGTGTGTTACGGAGGACGGATTCCTAAAACCAGGACAAATCGTACAAATTATACAAATCGGCGCGTTTCAGCAGATAGGGCTTAGAGAAACCAAAATGAACAGTATGTGGAAAATAATGTGTTTTTTGCAACTTTAATCACCTTAATCAAATTCAGTTACACCAAATACACAAACTATTGCTCTTTTTCGCAACATCATATGATCCCTTCAAGCTTAACATTCAATTATGCATATTATACAGCATGTAATTCATAAATATGTGTGTGCCACCTTTCTGACCCTGTGCCACAAAACCTTGAAGCTGAGATTTATATATAAGTCTTTATAAGTCTTTTATTGATGTATGGTTTGTTAGGATAGGACAATATTTGATTATGATTTAAATATTAAATATTAATTATTTAAATATTTGGAATCTGAGGTCGCACAAAATTGCCTTTACAGTTGTCCAAAAGAAGTCCTTAGCAATGCATATTACTAATCAAAGTTTTTATATATTCATGGTATTTACAGTACTTAATCAAGATATTTTCATGGAACATGATCTTTACTTAATATCTTACAGATTTTATTTTACAAGTAAAGTCTAAAATCCCTCCAATGTATTGTTGGCTACTGCTACGAATATACTTGCACGACTTATGTCCAGGGTCACATACAGTATAGGAAATATATAATATTTTTCTTTTTTACATTTTGTGAATAAATATTGTTTAAACATAACATTATGAATTTCATTTTTTAATATATTTTTTATATTTCTTTCTTCTTTTTTTGTTTACTTTACTCTTTACTTCACTTTACAGCTGTGGTGAGTGGAAATGTGGCAAAACTGGCTAAACGGGACATATCAGGGTGGGCATGGGGCTGTAAGCAAACACTTTAAAATGGGTTAAAAATACTCTTTGTGCTAACATTGCAGTGACCAAACATATGCCTGGACATCCACCACTAAGATTTTCTTCAAATATGCTGTTTAGAAATAAACCCCTATAAATACACACACAGTTTGGAGTAAAACAATGAGGTCTGACAGAGAGTCTTTGATTTAACTTTTGATTTGATTTTTAATTCCACTTTAAACGAGAGCAATTAACTGCTTTGTTTGAGGTGATTGGATAAGCATATGGTTGTGCTTCCAAGCAGGTGCTCGGAACTAAGATGCACCGTTGCCATGGAAACAGATGTAAACGTAAAAGTTAATGGAATGATAGGATGGAATGATATGGAAGGTTAAACAAGACACACACTGCTCACATCTTCAGTGTCATTTAGTGTAATATCTCCTACGGTATATTCACACCCTGTCAAAGAAGTCTTTTTATAGGTCATTATGGTATAGTTCAAGCATAGGTTAGGACTGATTTGCGAACCTTAGTCTGATTTACAATAATACATCTCATCATAATCACATCCATAAAAAGCAAGGATAATCTGAATCAGAAACAACACATTTGGTTCATAATCAACTTATTTTCTCTGTTCTCTCTATTTCAATAATCTATTACATTTGCCACAATACAGAAGATCTGTTGTTCCATTGCTGCTTTGAATAACGTGAGAATGACAGAATCTTTTGTCTCGATATTTATTCTGTGCATTATTTTGTACTGGGGTTCTTTTCTCCTCTTTTCTTTGTAAGCATACAGCTGAGCAAATGCATAACTGAAAACTAAAATTCAAAAGTTGAGAAAACTGAAAAGGAGAAAAACACCTGATATTCCTGCTGTCTTTTACTTCAATTGAGGCTGACGTCCTCACACAAAGGAGCTTCATTCAGCTCAAAAGCTTTTACCTTGTTATCCTCTAGTTCCCAACAAAGCTCTTCATTTCACACTGATAATGATCATTAACTCTGTTTTCAACGCTGCAGAAAGAGTGAGAGCTTTCCTCAGTGATAAAACACACTCTCCTCTTTCTATCCTCTATCTTTTTCTCCTTCTCTAGCTTTTTGGCATTACAAATAACCGCATTTGCAGCTGCATACAGTTCACCAAAGTATATAAATGTTGTCTCTGGGCAGACACAAACAGCTAAATCAGATGCACTGTTAGGGGGTCACAGGCCAGCAGACCTGAAGATACTAAAAAAAGATCTGCCTCACATCCTGCACGGATCCATTTACACTTCTCAAATGCATAAACAACACACTTGGTTGTTTTCCTATCATGCTGGAAACTTTCCTTTGACTTTTATATTGAACTAATTATATTATCTCCTAATCCTCACAAAAACCTTTCTACATTTTTACATTGACAATAAGCCTTTTTTAGTATGTTTATTAATCTTTCCTCCTATTTTGTACTATACTTTCTAGACTGAATTCCTTAGCAAACAAACATACATATCAAGTCTAGTTTTGTGTAAAATGAGCAATACTGTTTTTAAATCTCTACAAGGTCTTTATATATCATCTACTGTAACATTAACCACATAGTGAGAACTGAACTTCTAGTAACTCTAGAGAAGAGACGACTTACAAAATTCCATGAAACAGACTGTTTATTAAATAAAATAATCACTTCCTCCCAGCAAATATAATCCAAAAAAGTTCTGAACCAACTTCAGACATGCAAACATTAAGGGAAAAATATATTCAAGGCAAAAAAGATAAAACAAGCATACACAGTACCTCTGTCTGATCGACATGACCTTTTCTGCTTAATCCACTGATGTATTTCAGTACTGTGTGTGTGTGTGTGTGTGCGCGCATTTCCTTTTGCACCCTCTCTCACTCTTCGCCTCTTATCTCTATTTTAATTAATCTATCTTACACTCCCTTACCTTCCTTCTTTTTAAGTTCATTACTCCTCTCTCTCTTTCTCGATAAAGTCATCGGCTGACTGCTAATTATTCCACACTCCCAGGGCAGCGCTGCCAATTCATACAAACACACCAAAACACTCACAGGTGCAATTATATCTCTGATAAAAAAAAGAGTTTCCACTTC
Organism: Enteromius fasciolatus; assembly: GCA_032361145.1. NCBI lineage: Eukaryota > Metazoa > Chordata > Actinopteri > Cypriniformes > Cyprinidae > Enteromius > Enteromius fasciolatus. The sequence goes on along the minus strand of JAUMHR010047603.1, from coordinate 29,852 downwards.
ATATCTGTGTTAACTCTGGAGACACTGAATATTTGTTCATCTGTTCATTAAAACCTCAGCAAGACACAGGCATCCATGCATGACACACTATTATCAACAGAAAGGTTTGCTTGAAATGATGACCTTTGACTTCATGTGACGTGGTTTCTATAAAGATCAAAAGCCCACCTGTCCCCTAACACCTGTTCTAACACTCATCTCCATGGCTTTAAATGTCAGAAACTTATTAAAAAAGTAAGCAGGATGAACACTTCATTCCCAGAAGACCTGAAGGTATTATGACTTTAATTCAAGACATTATCATTTAAGATTTTTTGTGGTTAGTAAGAATAAAAAAGAAACAATTTGATACAGCAAGGATTCATTAAATTGTTTAACAGTTGCCATAAAAGTATTAATTATTCAAATAATTGCAAATAAAGTGACTGTTTTGCTAATAATAAGAATGATTTGAGGATTATATGAAACTGACAAGACTGGAGTAATAATAAAGAATATGCTAAATATACAGAAATCACAGGAAAACATATACATTTTAAATATATTGAAATAGTAAAATTAGTTCAGAAATAATTAGTAATTCACCACATGCTGTTTTTTGACCACAAACTTTTGAACAGAAGACTGTAACATTAATATTTTCACTGCTGGTTTTAGACTTTTGGACCTCATTGTATGAATGATTATATAAGGATTGGTGATCCAGAACAGCTCTCAGTTAGTACATTAACTCTTCTCTTACTGCCGACGTTCTTACATGAAAAACCGTTCTTGATTGCTGCACAAGAAAGCATTTGCACTCATGACACACACACAATACTAAACGTAAGGTAAACAGGAAGTATACAAACAATGCTTTTAAACTGGAAAAGATGCCGTCAGCTGGAGGAACGTGAACTCAGTGACAAAACAGAAAAAAAGAAAACAACTCTATAGAGATTTACTCTGTGTTTGTGACAACCGACAGAAAGAAGCTGATAGCATCTAATGTCAACATTCTTAGTGCACACATTGCACATTGTTTCTCCATATACGCACAGAAACACTAAGCTTCTTTCTCATTTCCACACTTTCCTTCCCCTCTTTAGCAATGCTGTTCGGTCGCAGAGTGGACGTCTGAGTCACATCATCAACGATTTTTGTTATTTCCTTCTATTACTACACAAACAGTACCAAAAAGCCATTGAAACTTCAAAAAAGTGAACACGAAATCTGCAAGAAACATTAAGCGAATGGTTTAGATCCCTTTCGAATGATAACACAAACCCAAATCTTGAAATAGACGCTATCTGATTTCCAGCGACGCTGTGAGTATGTCAACATGTTTTATCATAAGTGTGCATGAGATTGGGTGTTATTTTGCACCCAAGTAAATGTGACTGTTAAACTTGTTAAACTTTAACAAATATGTAATAAATGAATGGTAAAGACAAGATATAAGCCAACAAAACATATAAATAGAAAAACAAGTCCTACTGTTCCAGGTCCAGATGAACGATATTCTTCTGATGACGTGATTATTATGATACCTTCTCTCCTGTACGCTCACCACAGGTGAATAACCCACGACCCAAAGTGTGTTTCAGTTCTCATAGTCTGACTTTTAATGCCCGCCCCCTCTCCCTCTTCCTCTCCCCTCTCAGACAGCCTTAGCCCTATTGAGTCCAGTGAATGTGTGCAATGAAAACCATGTGTTGGTCAGCATTATAATGTGATTGTTTCAGACATAGAACAAACAAACAAAGCAATTCTTTAAAGAATTAGGCAGCATGGACAGGTTTAAAAACCACCAGAACCTCTATTTGACCCTGATCACTTTAGCCACTACAGACTCAAACTTCTTCCCTCTACTGTTGTGTACAGAGAGATACGGCAGATATTTCCAATTAAAAATTAGCCTACTTAAAGGGGTCATGACATGGATTTTTTTTAGTAATATGTTTCTTGAGCATGGGCGTTGTAATTGTAATTGTGAAGCTTGAAAGTCGCCCCATTTACCATTTTATGGAAAAGAGCAGCTTAAATATTCAACAATGACAATATTTGCATGGAATCTCCTATAAAGCACTGTGATAAGAACACACTCACCTTATGCACTGTAATATCCAGATCTTTACACAGATTAGCAATTTTTTCATTTGCTGTATATCCAGTCTGCTGTGCCAATTGATACCTATTAAAAAGACATACACATTATGACTGATAAAGAATGAAATGCAACTTTCAACCTGGTCTTATAAAACTAGGTACCTTTGTGCAGCTTTTACAGTATGTGCCTTACTGCACATTTCAACGCAGTTTCAACGAGAAAAGTTCACTGAGTGGCGCTAAAACACAGGTTCAATATGTAAAACCTGGCACATTTCATTATGCTGTTATAGGTACATATTAGGTTAAATATTCGGGAACTGCTGCTAAAAGTTAATGCTCTACCATGTTGGAAATATGCCCTACACCAGATCCAACCGTAAACCTACCCAATAGTGTTAACAAATGCAAAACTGATATAAAAAGGCATTTGTTGATGCAACCATGTAATTTCAACTTCCTTTCATGCAGATTTAAACTGTTTTTTTGAACCAGCATATTAATATTGTTTTGAATTCACATGATATTGTAGTAATTGTAAAAAAAAAAAAAAAAAATTGTGCGAAAAGTACGCTTGTAAATTGAAAAATACTGTAAATCGAAACTCTGTAAATGTATGTGAAGAAAAAAAAAAAAGGTCTCTGAGTTTTACTGCTTATAGTGTTCATTTCTTTTGGAAACTGCAGTGATATGTACTTATTGGTACATATTTCATGTCTTGCTAAAAAGTGCACCAAGGTACGTTTAAGCCATGAGACCAGGTAGGCAAGTTCACTGCCTGTATAATGTATATTAACACACGAGTAAACGTCACTTTGTGGTTCAGGCCATGTGATTCTCACCTTTTGAGCAAAGACACAAGTCCATTGGATGCTGTCACCACGTCCACCACCGCCTGCAGCACCTGTTGTGGCAGCTTGGTGGTGCTCTGTCCATCATTGGTATTGACACGCCAACGCCCCTGTATGTTCATCTGCAGAGTGTGAGCCACTGCACGCAGTTTCTCTGTCAAACTGCGCAGACTGTCACCCCCAACACTGTATGTCTGCACAGACACAAGAAAGAATATACTAGGTGTCAGAGATTTGTTTTTAAAGTTAATCTACTTTTATTTTACAAAACAATTATAAAAGATTCGGCAAAAAAAGTTAAACATCCATCTAGCGTTTAGATAGAAGAGCAATAAACGCTTTTTACAGACTTTGACGATGACGCATTCCTACAGATTTTAACATTGTAAATCATTGTAAAGTTTTTTTTTTCTATAATAGATGTACATCTATAATACTAAATTTTTGTTTCTTACCATCTTGGCATTAAATTACAGAAATCCTCTCTTTATCATATTCGACTAATATAACCAATCTCTTGTTATATTTTTGTCTCTTTTTTATGGTGCTGTTGCTAAACGTATAAAAAATATGTTGGCCCAACTATGATGATTTCTGTTTCCTAAATAACTTAAAAGACGAATAACCTCCATTTAAAAGATAATTGTGCAATTTTTATACATCACTTTTTTTTACTTTACTATGTACCTTTCATCCTACAGCATAACTAATATCCCACCAAAGCCTAATGTTTCTTTGGTCCACGCCTTTAAAAATTTTAGGTTTGCTGAACTAAAAAAAAGTATTCTCTATAGCAAAGCAGGAGCAGTTAAGTCTGAATGTGCTGTTACGACACAAACTGGGAGTCCTGGCACCAACAGGTCCACATTAATCCTCCCAGCAGGCAAAACATTTACAGCACATGGAGCACATCAACTGTCAGCTCAAGGGAAGCTTTAGTCTACCAGCCAGCAATCAACACATTTATGATCTGAAATGAAGTGAAATTCCAGCACTATTTATTTCTTGCAACTGCATGTAATGCATGCTGTAAATCAATGATATTGCACAGCTAAGATGACTGAAGACAAGCATAGAAGTGGAAACAATTCAAAAAATAGGCCAGACAATTGTGGAAGAATGTTCCCTGAGATTTGGCTGGAGTTTTGTTAGTGTTACAGGCCTGTGAGAATTCAGCTTAAATCAGCAGGGTGAGCAACTCGCACAGATGTAATGAAATTCACAGACAGAGAGAGGAAGAGAGGGTATACAGAGCAGTTCAGTCACAGACTAATGCTATAAGTGTATAAATAATGATTTTAGTCATACAGCATTCCTCATCTCGATAACAGAGGTTCCAAACTGGGTAGCAGAGAGGCATGTGAAACACAAACGCTAACAAAAACTCATTCAGAAATACTTAATATGAGGTTATGAAATAACAGAAAGATTATTACAATATAAATACACCCTGAATTCATAAATTTAATCCTCTTTAAAAAACTCCATTGAGAAGTGTTGTTCTAAATAGAAGCTAATAATAAATAGGCTAAACTTAGCACTGAACACATCCCTTGGTATTGTATTTGGAATTAGTTATTCTACAGGACTTTTACACCTCTTGTAAAAAAGATTAATGCGCACATACACACACACATCCTCAAAATGTCCTACCAAAGCACAGAGTTTTTCCACAGCCTCCAGTATAAGCTCCTGATGTCCAATTTTATGCACTCCAAGTTTCTCCAATCTGGTAGATGAAAGATGCAGCAGATCTGAGCCAGAGAGGTGCCATTCGGAGAATGAGTACTGCTGTAGAGGAGCATCCAAACCTGAAAAACCCACAGAGATAAGAAGTTCATGAACAGTTCAAATTAAAGTGAGAACCGAATTTCATTACAGTTCCAAATGTTACTGAAAAAGAATGTAAAATATTGTATTAAAATATTATTACGAAAAAATGTATGATGATAATATTAATATTTTTATGCATTACTATTAAAAGTGTGAGGTCAGCACTGTTTTGGATGCATTAAATCGATCAAAACCAAAAGTAAAGACTTTTACAGTATATCATCACAAGGGTTTTCTATTAACAATAAATAAAGGTCTTTTGAACTTCATATTAATTAAAGAATAACTATAAGTACTGTAAGTTTTATTTTTTTTACCAAACATGTAACTTTTAAAAACATATTGAGCAGCACAGCTGTTAAAATCACTGATAAAAATAAGAAATGGTTATTTAGTTATATATATACACAAAATTGGCATATTATAATAATTTCTGTGACCCTGAAGACTGTGGTAATGGTTTGCTGTCATAGGAATAACTTGTATTTTAAAATATATTAACGCACAAAACAGTTCCTTTAAATTGCAATAATAATAATTTGCATCATTTCGTAATAATTTTCAAATTACCTTTGACTGTAAGTAAAATACAGAAAGTTATGCCAATCAGCCTTTAGTACAAGGAGAGAGACACCAGCACTTAATGAATGTAAGGAAACAGCTACTGTATATGAGGACCCACCGATCAATCCACACATACACAAAAACTATTTCTTTCTATTTCCATAGATCCCTTATAATAGAAGGAAATGAGTGGCCTAGCATGAAGAAGGTGCCCAGGAGGCATCTGGGTCACGCACACTAAAGTTTTGCAGCCAGCTGTTGTTGAAAGCAGTAGCGGTTTTAGGCATGGGCAAACGGGGCAGTTGCCCAGGGCGGCATTTTTTTGAGGGGCGGCACAAGCACTAATTGGGGAAAAAAAATAATCTGCGCCCCAAAGCGGTTTTCTATTATCTATCATAGCCTACCTGTGACTATGGCGCTTAAATAGCCTAGTTTCAAATCTAGCGCACGTAAAAACAAGACGTGCGCGTATGCGCGTGCAGAAAATGCAAGCATTTCTGAACAGCGAGAGCACACAACACTATGCGCCTGCAAAAATGCACTCTCGTAAGCAGGGCTCCCGTGACCCTCTCTGCTCTCTCAGCTGCTCAACCCCTGCCCGCTCGACAAGTAAACTTTTGTGACTTTGAAGGCGGGGATCAAATGTCAGATCACTCTTGTGATTGGTCATTTTCAACACATACAGCTTATCATGGCTTTAGGGACAGTGTGTTTGTGTGTGGGTGTTTTTTTTTTTAATAATGAATCCTTTATAAACAACAATACAACACCAATACATATTTGCAGTAGAATATAAAAATCAGGTATAAAGCATGAAACATAATGAATAGTCTAGTCATTTCAATAATTGAGAATCAATTTAGAATACTGTAATGATCCGGCAGTCAGTGCTGGCTGAAGTTTTGTCTCCTGATGGATTACACTGTCTGTGCGCTTGTATATTAAGGGTCGAGTAGAACAAGGTACACATGTGCTTGCATGCTAAGAGGGGGTCTTGCCTAGGGAGTAATTCCATGTAGAACCACCACTGGTTGAAAGTCATGTTAAAACACACACCTGCTGCGTGTTTACTTTAGGAAAATGCACTTTAGAACCCTTATGTGAAACAGATTTCTGTTGTTAATTTTGGAATGAACAGTACAAAATCCAACTGAAAGTACTATAGACGGATTCTCATCAGCACATACTTTTTGTAAACAACTGTATACTGTGACACTCAAGGTAATAAACAACGAGGATTTAAGCTTATTTCTCTGAGCTGGTGAAACAGAAAGATTTTGGGCCCTTGAAGAAAATTCCTTTGTGTAAGATTTTTATGCAACTATCCACAGCTGAAAGATTTCATAACTCTCAGAGACTATTCTCTGATGTAGATTCCTAAGACATGTACAGTATTGCACAAAAATTGTTTTAATTAAACCATACAGCAGGGAATTTAAGCTTTGTTATTACATTTTGCTTTGATATTTTTATTCAGCCTTTAGAGATCCCATACATGTCCAACATTTGTAAAAACAAATAATAACAACAATAAAACTTATGCTTCTATCACAGTCTAATAGGTTCAGGGCTTTAACATAATCGCAGTAAAAGAACAAACACATAAATAAAGTGCACATTTTAATATTTTCATTATAAGTTCATTATGCTTGTATTTTACTGTACAGTATACAAAGAGTTAGAAAAAAAACTGTTTCTTTGAACTCAAAGGCTAGGAAAATTCATTTTAGGATCTGTTTGAGGAAAGTTTCACTATAGATTAGACAACACTATTGTCTGCTTATTAACATGCATATTACTAGGCTGTTTATTTATAAAACACATATTAATGCCTTACATAACTACATCTAAACCAGATATCTTACTGACTTTCAGTGTGCATTAAATTAGGAGTTGAGAAAACACTTACCAACCAAAACTTATTTTCAGAAAAAAGCAAGGAACTGTAATATTATGAAAAAAGTGAATTCCATACTTTGCTTCGTCCAGCTGTGTTAAACAACTGAATTATAAAATTGGGGTAAACATCTAAGGTACAGATTCAAAAATATAAATATATGGGTAAAATAAAATATAAAATATTTGGGTGGATTTGTTTTAAATGCATAATAGGGCTAGTTAGATTGTCAAAGGAGCTGTATCTGTGTTTTCGTATTACTTCTCGCATGATGTGACCCTGGACCACAAAACCAAAATCTTAAGTTGCTGGGGTATAATTGTAGCAATAGCCAAAAATACATTGTATGGGTCAAAATTATAAATTTATAAAAGAGCCAAAAAAATTCTTTTTTTTAATTTATTTTTATCATCATTTGGACAACTTTAAAGTTGATTTTCTCAGCATTTAGATTTTTCTGTACCCTCAGATTCCAGATGTTCATATAGTTGTATCTCGGTCAAATATTGCACTATCCATCCAAATCATACATCAATGGGAAGCTTATTAATTCAGCTTTCAGATCATGTATACATATTAATTTCGGGAAATTACAACTGGTTTTGTTGTCCAGGGTCACACATTTATTCTGCTCTGTAAACTAAAACAATATTTTGTTGGGGCAATGGGGCATGTTGTCACAATTCATCTTGCAATCAAACAGGACTTTCAGCAAACTTTGAACAGTTTTGAAATACAAAACAATGAAATTGCAAATTGCTTTGTATTTCAAAACTGTTCAAAGTTTGCTGAAAGTCCTGTTTAATTGCATGATGAATTGTGACAACATGCCTCACTGTTGGTGACACTGTCATAAACAACATTGCGTGTTCAATGAAGACGTCAATGCTTTTAGTATAATATATGCAATATGTAATGCAAAAGTACTGTAAGACATAGCCTAGTTCATAAGCAACCGCACAAAATAACCACTATATATTATTACTCAATACTTCTAATGTAACTACAGTTTAAATAGCCTCCACAGCGACACAAACACTATTGTAAAGTATCCCTATAAAACCTGTAACACTGTACGAGTGTTAAAATGAAACCACAGAGCATGGGTCAGAAATGCGCGAGAGAAACAGAGACATGCGCATATATCGAGCGATGTGGGCCAGTCTGGACTCGCACAGAGAATGACAGCAGCAGATTTTATCGCTTTGCATACGAGGAAGACGTATCAATACAAAACAGTTTGTTAAGTTAAATCGCCTTTGTATTCATCAGCTGAGGGTTAATTTCGCGCGAGAGTTTATCAACTAACTAAAAGGCGCTTCCTCATTCCACTAACACCTTCCCGTTCCTTAGGGATTTGTGTTGTTCCTGTTTAACTCGGTCATATCTCACTATCGACTGACATAAAGTCACCTGTCCGTCGCAAAAAATCACAGACACACAAACATAAACACAGCCAGTTACCTTTGAGCCATTCGGTGACTCTCTCGTTGCTCCAAGACGTTACGGGCTCCATGATCTTAGGAGCATGAATTCAAATCCCTGAAGTGGATCAGAGCAAAGAAAAGTTCATCCTGCTGCCCGCTTGGCACACCTTCTCACAGGTAAAGCTGTGCTCTCAGCCAATGGTGTGCGGCACTGGTGTCCGCGTGCACTGCGCCTGTCTCGGTTTGCAGGGAGGGGTTCATGAAATTCGTTCAATGAGGCAATTCAGTGTGTCCCGAAACCGAATCAGTTTTCTCTGTTAGCCTGACTCCCACCCAGCGAACTTCAAGTGTTTTGATCAAGGTATTTAACTCTTTACGGTCTTAGTGTTAGTCAAGCGTGGGAAACTTTTTGTGGGATATTTTTAACCCATTTCCACTGCTACAGCTGGATAGTTTCTCAGAGATCGTATAACAATAGTGAATTCATGTTGGACAACAAGAAAAATAATTTTACTAACTGTAATGTAATTGTCTACATTATTATGTTAAATTAGCTGGCTAACGTTATTTCTTGTTGACCAACAGTAAAAAAAATGTAAATAGCCTTAGCTGGAAGAAATGGTAGGCTATGTAATTAATTAATTAATAGCCTATAGTTTACAGTAAGCCCATTGTGAAAGGGAAAAAACAATATCGTTCAAAGACCTAGAAAGCAAGTGCACTAGATGCTGGTATCAACATAATAACATATAGGCTACATGATAGATGATATCTTAACCAGTCCTTAATTATATTAATTATTAATAGCCTAATCTCATCAATCCAGATTATAATCTAGCTTTAAATGATTTGCCTGGTTTTAGCTGGTCTAACAGTATGGGTTTTGGGGTTTGGGGATTTTGGGACACCAGCATTTTTATTTTATTTTTTTGTACTTATATTGTACTGCAATCTAGCGCCTCCTACTGTATGTGTGATTGATCGGATGCATTGGGTGATGGACACAAATCCATTAAAAAAACAAACAAACAAAAAAACATTATATACTGCTCAAACCTGATCAAAGCTACCATGCAGTCTCGGCTTCACTGAGCTCTGTAATTCATTCCTCCCATACAGACTCAACATACTGTAAACAGAGTGCTTGTCTCTCTGTAGTTTAGATGCGTGCAAGAAGGCAATATCGCAGAAACCATATGATTCAGAACGGATATGGAGTAGATGATAAAAGAGCAGCCGCTTCAAAAGCAAAGCAAGTGAATGATTTGATTTGCATTTTATTGTAGATGCGGGCATTGAGTGGCCTTATGAAATGTATCCTTGAAGCTCTTGAACTCTTTGATACTGAGTTATGACGGCACTGTGTGCAAAGAGATGACCTGACATGGATTATATTATTCAAAATCCTTTGTTCTCAACCGGACTCTACAAAAGATTCGTGAGCAACACAGTGTTCGAAAAGGTCACATTTCACCCATACTTGTATAAAGTCACAAAAGTATTGTCTCCCAGAGCTATATATTAAATTGGATATATGTCCAGCTTTATCAGCATGCATACTGTAGGCCTGCAGTGCACTAACTTAAAGTGATATACACACCTTAAAAGAATACTTTTTTGTTTGCCAAATGTAAATATAATCGCATAGCTCTAATCAGCTAAATGCAACTGAAGGCAAAAAGATAGTACAAGCATCATCATCATTATTTTCTGCTAAACTGCTAAAAGCAGTGTGTGTTTGTGAACCGTGCTTTATAGATTTGCTTTTTCCAGGGAAAGAATTTGGCCGATATACCCCCAGTTTCACAGACAAAGCTTAAGCTAGTCCCAGACTAAATTGCATGTTTAAGCTGTCTCAGATGAAAATATCTTGCTCTGGCATATCTTAAAACATGTCAGTGGCATTGTTCTGTGTTAAGATGCACAACTGTAATATTTTCTCTTAAGGCATTTTTGTAAAAGTTTCCTAAATATCTTAATTAACCTGGTTTAAGCTACTGTAAGCCCTGTTTGTGAAACCGAGCCTTAATATTTTAATTTAATTAAACTTATTATTATTTATTGCCACATTAATTTGAAATTGACCCTTGGCCTAATTTCAAACTTTGTATTGGTTCTCAGATCTCAGTTTAACTTAAGTAACCTAGACCTTAGACCCTGAGGCTTTCTTCCTCCCTCTTAAGCTGAAAGGAAATAGTCAAATACCATTCAATCTTTTGCGTGTCTGAGCACATCAGGTTCTTCATGTTGACAATTGTAAATGTAAGAAATGAGATTCACTATTTTGGCAGTACTATTGGATTATCCATAATTCCACACCTTTTCCTATGTATAAAAGAGCCATTCTTAAGTATAAAACAACTATATTATATATTTGCATTAATGCCTTTTGCTTTATGACTCTGCTTCTCTTGAGTAAACAGCATTAATGATGCATGCTTTTATTTAGATGTTGACTTCTAACAGGACCTGATTCAATCTGTGTTTTTCATAATTAGTGTTTGCTGTATATTTTTCTCAAGTTGGCTGCTAAGAAAAGACTGATTATGCAACACAGAAGCAAATGAATTCACACCTGGCAGAAAGACAGGACACTGATGAGCATCGTGGCACTACAAATGCGTATCTTCAACAAATCAAGTACATTTTCCCTCTTACTCTCTTACTCTAAATGCCCCTTAATGGATTTAAATGAGCTACTTTGCCAGGTCTGGTTTTGCATAACATTTAAAAGAAACTGTATGGTCTGTTTTTCATCCAAAATGTGTTTAATGCACAAGATGGCTTAAAATTTCTAAGAATATTTTTTATTTAGGAGGCTCATTACATTTCAAGGCCTCCCTTTTGTCGCTCACTAGCCTATTTAGAATGGCATTACATGTTTGAATAAATGTTTACAGCTTTATACTGTGCACAATATGTGCAAAAATTACCCACCTATCTTTGCTGAAATGTAGACCCCCAACCCAATGCACCGAATCCCACAATGCAGTGTGCTTAACTTGACATTCCATTTCCAGAGTGATGAATGAACTCAAAACTCGCCATAACATAATATACTGTAACCTGATCTCATGAAAGTGTTTCAATGGCGCGATTTCCTGCTTTCTCTTTCTATTTGGCAAACCATTTAAATGAGCAAAAATGAGACTTTGGTGTACATATGATATGCAATTGGTAGGTTTAGGAGTGCCAATATCCACATTATTTGCAATACCTAAATAAACA
>JAUMHR010047603.1:0-17864 GCA_032361145.1 Enteromius fasciolatus | reverse complement strand
TTTGGTGTACATATGATATGCAATTGGTAGGTTTAGGAGTGCCAATATCCACATTATTTGCAATACCTAAATAAACAGATAACGTATAAACATAATATTCTGATTGTGCTACAATTTTCAGCTTAAAAAGGTTCTTAAGAGATTTTTTTCATTGAACTGGACTATAGTGCTTTCTTACCATTGTAATTTGTGGTAAAAAGTTGTTGTATCTTATCACATTCAGTTTAAACTGCAAGCGTACAACTGTGCTGTAGTAGGCCTTGCAGCAAGCTTCAATTGAGGAGTGTTAATCATGTGCAAACTTTTGACACAGAACTCTTGGGAAGAGAGAGGACAAATTATCGCTTTTTAATGGTCAATACGAGAATAGCATTATAGGTAAAGTAACCTGATTATGAGTCCTTGAAAATTTTTGGATACAACCCAACCCCATAATTCCTTATTTAATTGGACTGTCAACAACATTTTTGCACAAAATTAGATGAAATGATAACTAAGTAGTGCTTGCTGAAATCAAAATGCAATAGTGATATCATGTAGCACATTTTTTTTATTGTTCAGTATGCAATATATAGGCCTACTCCATTCTAAATGCAGTCATGGAAATCTATATTATATATAATTACATATTTTATTCTGCTTGCATGAGTGTTTCCTGCCTGCTACGTCCATTGTGTACTAATTTTTACATCTTTACACTTTGCTTTATTACAAGAACAGTCACTTCTGAGCAATCTGAGGAGTGCCAAGGTACACAAGGAACGCTCACATTTACAATGGTGATTGCCCATAAATCTTCAGGGTTTGAACCTAACCTTTACACCATATGTTGCAAACTAGTACAGTACACTGCCTGTTACAACAACCAATAGACCCACCGCATTGAGGGATTAATATGCCAGCTAATGAACTGTCTGTATAATGCAAATACTAGGTATTGATGTATATCGATTATTTACATTATATATTTTATTATTTACATACCATAAGCTGAATTTCTTTCTAATGTAAATTATTGTCCATGTTCAACTGGCATTATGCCATTAAGAACTGCCATTAAGATTTTCATGCAGTCCAGTGATTATTCTGCCCACAGCAGCTCCGTGGCTCCTGCAGTCTGCTGCATGCTTCGTTTCACACCCACACACACCACCTACTGATTGTCTAACAATTCACATGCGTGCATGGGTGTGTGTGATGTAGTGTGGGTGGGAGGCGGATGGGCGGACATCCTGCTGAATAGTCTGTGTGTGGAATTTGGGAGGGAGGCACATTGTTGTAGTTGTTCAAGAAATAATAGTGAGCATATGCAAGGCTATTGTCTGTTTGTGTGCATGTGGTGAGGGGTTTTAATCTTGGCATGTCTTAATGCACTGTGCACCTCTGCAATGTAATGTGTTAAGTATGAGTCATCTTCCCATCATGCTCGAGCGCTATCCAGACAGGGACTCCCTGAGGTCATTGGGGGTGAAATGACACGGTTCTTTGGCTGGAAATCAGATCACAGCACCAAGTACACACACAATTACCCACGAAGGAAGTGCAGGTTATTCCTAGGCAGTCTTTTTAGGTCAAATAAATGCTACATAATAGCAGTGTGGGCATATAAAATCTCTGCAGCATACAGTGTTTTTTTGCTTAAAAAAAAAGATAGTTGCATATTTATTAAACTGAGCTTTAGATTGCTTTAGCTTGATAATTGATAAGTTGATTAATGAGCACCGAATTTGATTAACCGAGCAGGCAATAAATTCAACAATAATTGTCTGGTTAGCCATTATTACTTGCAGGGCTTTGCATCAACCTCAATTGCATATACACAAGACTTCCTGTCTGAACACATCTATCTGTGCACTGTGGGAAGAAATGACACACAAACTGCGAAAGAGAAAACTATAGGAGTCCGATAGAAAAACAGGCAAATGGCCGTGAGATTTCATGCACAGCTCTATGCCACATGATTGCAAAAAACTAAAGATCTGCAATGTGTGATTGTATATCACCAGCCTCTAGATGGCATTATTGAGCACTTATACGCTAATACCACTACTAATTTAATTAAATTCCATAGAGCTAATAAATCAATAAAAATATGTCTTTGTTCATGGTTCAAATAAAGTCTTTTACATTTCATATGACCTTTTCTACTATGGAAAATATATGTTTTATAAGAATTTTATGTAATGTATCCCATTAGGTGTTGCACAAAAATATTGCTCTTAAAAAATATTCAGCGCATGCTGCCTGTATGCATGTACTGTAGTATTTCAGTAATGTTCAGAATGCGTTTTAATCTTTCCTTTCCCCACTTCATTCTTTTCAAGGTCAAACTAGATTCATTTTTTAAGACCTTGATGTTGTAAAACACGGTAACTGCTTTGGTATGGAACAAGAAATACCAAACCAGCCTAATAAAAAGTACAACATCTAGCATCACGTCTTCCGATTTCTGCTGTTGTATTGAGTCTCTCGCAAGCTCTCTAGACTAAATAATGTGGAGAGTCACCTTGCATGGAAATTCATGCTGTTCACACTGCATATAGCAGTACTTGATGTTCTAGCGGATCCTTTTGATTCAAAAAGACTTAGAGTACAGTAATTGTAGAGACGGGCTGGCAGGCAGATTGCCAGGTTCTTACTGAAATACGCCAAGCTAGCAGTAAAGAGCAAGAGAATCGAAACCACGGTACAGCTGAGTATGTGCATTTGATATCTGTGTACATCAAAGCTGTTTGTACTGCTGCAGCCTAGTGTTGAACACACACACACACACATGCACAACAGAGGGTAATGAGTGTTTGTAATGCCTATGATTTAATTTTGTGAAGAAGATTAATAAATAATTGACTTTATGTCCACACTAATTCTGCATGTTTATTGTTGAGGCCTTAGTCTTGACGGCATTTAAAAATGTCACCGTTTAGCCTGACAGTAACATTAGTGTATTTGAGTGCCATTACAAGCATTTTGCGCTTTGTGCCATCATTTGACTCAATGAAACATGGTCCTCTACCATGCACACTCCATATCCACCCACTACCATCTCATAAAGACGACCATTCATACTCTGTTTTACTCTGGCAACAGATTCACCAGCACACTGGCAGATGGTCTGTGGTTGCCAGTGGTAACCACTCTCAGTGAGAAGCAACAGTTGCTCTTCTCTGCTCCCTTTGAGAGAATCAAGAGTCAAGAGGTATTGGCATATCGCTGCCTTGTCACAAAATGGGCAAGCCTACAAGACAATTACAATTGACAAGCAATCCTGGCATGATGGAAAATTGGATAGGCTACTCGTGCCAGCACTGGGAAATATTTTGTTACATCAGTCTTTACTTCTTTTGATAGTATTTTAGTTAAAAATGCTTAATATGCAACGATTTGCTTTCATTTGTCCAGTCAAATGCAGCTTTTTCTTTTTTTTATGTAATGTTTACCTTTGATCAGCTTGTGCCCCACTGATGGTTAAGTTGAATAAAATGAACCATTGCATTTGATACCATAGATAGAATGATATCTTTGAAGTACCATTTAAATACTGTTGCAGATTAATATGGAAGTCATTAGCTATTGTGTACTAATGTGTCAAGGTTATTTCGTCAACAGGACCCTTTTTTTTAAAGTTTTTTTAAATAAATGTATTAGATTACAGATATGATAACTTATCTTTATATAATAATTATTGTAAAGGTACACTAGATAACATTTGTCTCACTAGAGGTTAAAAACAGCACGCGTTTTGTGAAAGAACGTGGCTCTGCTCTACTCGTGTGTATGGATGACGTAGGCTATGCTATTTCCCGCGGAATCCATCCCGACAGATTTAACATAAAGGCCATTGGGTTATTAACGTTTGGGTAAAGTGGTTTGGAAGATGGATTTTTTCCTTTAGGGTTAGGGTTAGGGTTACTCTAACATATTGCTATTTTTAAAAATGACAAAGTGTAGCTTTAAATGTTGCAATTTACGCTCGTGTGACCATACAGCTGAGACCTTGCAGTACCAGTAAGTGGCCAGAGAGTGGCGTCAGTAGAGGGGTATAGTAGAAAGGGGCTGGCCGAGAACTGTCTTCAAACCAATGATCGGCTGAAGCTCATGCGCTTTTACACTGTGGATTCGGTTCAGAGCGGAACACACTGACAGCATCAGCTTTTCTTTTCCTGTGTCTGCGTGCACACCGACAGTGCGTGTCAGTTGAGAAACCATCGTACTACAATAACGTCTTTTATTTCATTTCATTGGTGGGGACGCGTTTCATCGCCGCAGACGCACGGCGCATGTTCCTCTTAAACCCGAGTCCACCTGTGTGTGAGTGACTGACTGGGAGCGATCTGTTCATCTCCAGGAACGGGGCTGTGCAACTCTTCTTCATCACCGTACCAAGAGGAGAATCCGTCAACGTCATTTAAACAGGAATAACTGCTTTGATTTTCGACTATGCGCGTCCTGTGCGGATTGTGAGAGAGAAAAGTCGCCTGCTTGCCTCTGATCCAAAGGGACAGACCGGGTAGTTCCACAAGGGAATACACGGGTTCGGAAGAAATTCCCGTCCAGTTCTGAGTACTTGAGAGAGAGACAAGAAGGAACACACAATGCCACTTGCTCAACTGGCAGAACCATGGCCCAAAATGGAGCTGGTGCAGTTGGAGACGGAGGTGAGAGGTGGTGAAATCACAGCACTAAAATTAACTGGTTTAATGTGTCCTCAGGGTTACTCTATCCGTGCCAGAGGTCCACGTGTGTGTCATGGGAAGTTCATGAAAAATCAGCAATCATAAAGAAATGTGAAACATTAAAATAATTGTAGATCGCTAAACACTGGTGCAGAGTTCTGCAGGTATGGTAGGCTGTCTTTACTCGATGTTCTTTTGGAGCGCGAGCATGACGTGCAGGTGTTTTGTAACACTGGAGGGTCATTCCATAGAAAGGTGTCCACGTACCCATGTGTAAACATTGACTTTAACAATAAGAAGATGACACTAACTTTTACTGTAACTTATAGACGTTTTATTTTACACGCACGCACAAACACACACACTCACAAAAACTTTATTAATGTGGAAACGTTTTGGCTGGTCTCTAACCTTGTGTTTCCAACCAGGTTATTAATCAGCCATGCTATTATCCACACAGTTATCAACAATTATACTGAAAACTTAAAGCACGTGTATTAAAATAAAAAAAAATCTTACCTTAATTTTTTGGTAAATTTATCAGTAATGGATGATTAAGAAAATTAACTCTGGTTCTATGATTTTGAACCGTAGATCACAATAATTCTCTTGTACTGACCACCTTACAGTGTAATGGTCTTGGGAACAAGGTTAGAAATGATTAAATGAACTGCACAACTGTCAACCCTGTTATATGAGTCATAGCTTTAAAGCATATATGTGCCTGTTTTTTTTTGTTTTTTTTGCTTGAGGTTATATAATAAAACGTATTAATGCTTAAGGACGTTTTTCAAAATCAGAAAGAAAATTCCATAAAAATCTTTTTTTTTTTTTTTTTTTTAAGGCACCAGTTTTGTGGAATGACTCTGCAGCTTTTATCATCTTTTTACTCTAGTGGAAAAATATTGGTTTTCTTATGTTGTGCTCAGTGAACCAGCTGTTTCCCTGTGTTTCTTGCTGTGTGTTTTGTCTTCTCTGGGGTACATGAAATGTCAGGAAATCAAAGAAATAATACAGAAGTCTAAGGTCATAAGAAACTCTGGGAAATAGTGCTTTCTGTTTTTCAATGCTTCTTATTGCTTTAAAAACATAATCTCAATAACAGCCACATGTTTGTAATAATTCACTGGTGTCTGTTGCATAAGATAAACTTATGTCAGGTATAGCTTTCATACAGTAAGATGTGGGGTTTTTTTTTTTCTTCAAAGGCTTTACATTTCCTTTTGATTCACAAAGATATATTCAGCATGCTTGTTTGTGGAATCATATCTTCTGATCAGACCACAGTGCTAAAAGCTCTGAGCTCGACTCCTGCTTTATTTCAGTTTGGTGCTAGTTAACTTCCACCGTTTGTAGTGTACAGCACTGGAATTTGCTCCAGCAACTTCGGCTGGTGGCCACGTTTTTAACTACAGGGCAAGCTGAGACAATATGGCCTGTGATGTCCATGATTAATGAGAATGGAAGAAAGACAATGTAATAAATTTGCTTGCTCTCAGACTAATGCTGATCTCTTTTGAGAATTGCTGCAAGAGGCATGTTTTATAGTCTTTTGTTCCTATCATTTTAAGATTAAATTAACTTTCTTCCTCCCTTGCCTTCTGATTGCTCACCTCTTTAATGGGTTCACCAATCAGGCGACAGCAGGTTTGCTGCAGAAACATTTGCTGTGCTTCTCAGTCCTTTGAGTATATATTTTTTTTTCTGGAGATGAGAAAGAGAGGCAAAAATGAATCTAGATTCATACATTTTTGCAGAATTACTGCTGATTAGAATCTTGCTAAAGCATTTCAGCAAGTACCACAAGACTGTGAAGTACTTCCTGATGTAGACTAGGCCAAGTAAGCATTAGGAACAACATACAGCTAGGTGCAATCCGCCTGATTTGTATAAAAAAATTATTTCCTCCTCTTGCTCATTGGCAAGAAGTTTCAATATTTTGCCATTCATGACACATTCTTAAATTTTCAGAGTAAGTTCTGAGTAATTTGCGCATAAAACAGATCTTCCCTAAAACTCTTCCCTGGATTCACAAATGCTTAGTAAACATCAGATTTAAGAGTTTAATGTGTATGTTAATTAATTCCAATCATTCGTAAATAGGGTGTTCATGCACACTCTTTCACAATTAGCATAATCCCCACCTATGAATTACCCCTACGGTAATTGCGTGTCCAGGAACTGGAATATTCTTGTCTACTTTCTCAGGCTTGGCTCCAGTATATTACATAAATGCAAAAAAGACTAATAAGCCAATTCAATTAATGTGTCCCTCAAAGCATTTTTGGCCAGCTGAAAAATGCCAGGTGGTCTTTTGAAAACAGACAGTGGTGTTTGAAAACTCTTTGGTGGCACAGTGGTGATGCGTTAGTTGCTATGATTTGGAATGTCATTTTGAAGAATATTACTGAATATAAAAATGCAGTAACAAGCAGTCTCTGTTGTTCATTTGTTGTACAAGTAGGATGATTGGTCTGTATTGTATTTGTCCCGCCCCTCCTACATTGATTGGGCATTTGCTAAAAAGAACACAAAACGTTTAACGCACCATTTACATGTGGTGGGAAGCATTTCTTTTATGCCAACTAACATTTTGAAAATATGAACACTTTATTTAATCCACAAATTGTCGGAACAGCTTTACGAATGATTTACACAAAAATTTGTTCTGCTCGTGTGTCATGAATGAGGCCATTATGTGGAATTTAACAAGATGTCGCAGCAGTCTGTGTGTTGCCGTAGAAAGTTCTGGAGGGAAAAAAATCGTCCATATAATCAGTAAGGGGCTAAAAGTTTTCTTTATGCATTTTCATTCACATTGTTACAGTTCAATTTTAGCTATATTAGCAATATTGTACTTCCTTATATAGTAACTGGTTGACTGATTGGCAAGTAGAACACTTGTTGTCTTAAAAATGTACCCAAGCTTAACATTGTTTTTTGGCTTTATTCAGAGCACCTGCTGTTCACCTGCTATGCTCTGTGGCATGCAGCAGTGAGTTGAGTTTGTTGTTATCCTTATTTCCTGTATTTACGTGGAACCTGGAGCTTGTTCAACAAGGACTTTCAACCCTTCGGAGATTAGATGTTGGAGAACAAAGGAGAGGCAGCATGCTTCCATTAAAAGACAGGCATTTTGTTAGCTCTAGGAGTCACAAGTTCTGTTCTTGCTCCATCACTGGAAATTTATTCCTGTGAATCAGGAGCTTCCCAGATTTGCTGGAAGTGTGTTGATGGTATATCATAGCGTATGAGGTCCGGTCTGTTCCACAGGGAGGGGTTATGTTTCACTCGGAAGAGCCAGTTTGACTGTGTCCTTCGAGCCAAACTGTGAGCTCAGAACTGAGATGAAGCCAGAACTCAGAGACACTAGTGTTGGTTGATTCATGTACACAGATGTTCTCTGCTCTAGATGCTTTCAGTTTCTAACAGAATTTTTAAATTTAATTCAGTCAGATTTCTTGACTTGCTTTCCTTCATAAATGCTACACACGCAATGCCACATGCTTCCAGCGTATGTTCCTCGGGACTATCAGATTTGTAAATTGTGTTTCCGGTCTCAGCTGTCAGTGCGTGCAGCGGTTTGAAACATGAGAAGGCGCAGTAGCGCATGATGGCCGAGAATATGGAAATGGTGTGATCCCGAACTCTAAACTAAAAGCCGAATTTCATCCTGTCATCTCATTTTAAATCCCTGCCACCTGTGGGAACCAGTCAGAGTCTCTTTTAAAGTATGAAACATTTATCATTTATTCATTAAAGAGTTTTAATGATTTGATTCATGATTTCTTTGTCTTCCTTCCCATGTCATCTCGTCACAACTTTCTTCTTTCACATCACTCCTGCTGTCTGCTTTCTTTCTTTTAACCAGTGCTCACATATTGTGTCAGACCTTCATCTTTGATGTGTCTTGTATAACTGCTTACCATGCAGCCTTACACGCTTGTCAGGTTTGACATTGAAATAGACACAAATGTTTTGTGTGCATGTCAACTGCATGAATCATCTGCAAGCTGACATTTCTGACTCGGACTGTTTTTTTTTTTTTACTTAAAAAAAAAAAAAAAATATATATATATATATATATTAATTTATTTACTTTCATTCGTTTCTTCATTCATGCATTCTATAATTGTTCTATATACATATACAGTGGTGACCAAAAGGATTAGCTAGTATTTACACTAGCTAATAAATGTTTTTTAAGTCAGTTATTTCTAGCTTTTGCTGAAGTGTGACAGTAGGAAATATCAGTTTACGTTTCCAAACATTCATTTTGGGGGGTTTTGTCTGCACAAGTAGTCTGACAGAGCCAGTGCTCTACACAGAGATCTGATCTTACCATCATCCAGTCTGTGTGGAATGACATGAACAACAGAACAAACCGAGACTAAATCCAGAAGAACTGTGGCAACGTCTCTAAGATGCTTCAACAGACCTAACTGAAAAGCTACAGTACTGTTAAAAGTTTTAGGCACTTGTGTAAAAAGGAAATGTAAATGAAAATGCTGTCGAAGACTGTCTCAGTTTGTTCTGTTGCTTAATGTCTTTCCACACCGACTGGATGATGATCAGATCTCTGTGTTTTCTTCCTTTTATATATTTGTTCTAATTTGATTTTATTTTACACTGCCCTACACAGGGCTGGGCGATATATATTGTACGATATATTATGAGTATCTCATCAGTAAAGACGGTTCTTTGACTCCGTCAGCTGTTTTTAAAAGGAACCCCAGCTTATAAACAGAGCCGTAGATCACTGAGAAGCTGCGGGTTGAGTTTAGCGGGTGATTCAGCGCGCAGCTTCTCAGTGATCTACGGCTCTGTTTATAAGCTGGGGTTCCTTTTAAAAACAGCTGACGGAGTTTTCCCGCTTATCAAAGAACCGTCTTTACGGATGAGATGCACATAATATATCGTACGATATATATCACCCAGCCCTAGCCCTACATTGCTCCTTTCCTCTCGGTTGATAACACTTGTGTCCGAGTCAACAGCATCACCTGATCTGTAGGTTAAGGTGAGATTGCGTAATGGCCTAGTTGCAGGTTCCTACTGCTCTAAGGAACAGTATGACTATTCAGGACTTTAAAAGCATCTAGACTCTTCTACCGCTTTATATATCAGTCAGTCACCTTATGAGGAAGTGAGTCACACGTAGGGACAGCTCTGATGTTTGATATTGGTTTCTTCAGGGCTTGAAAAAATGAGTTTCTTCTCTTTACATATAGTCCACATGAGGTAGGGAGCAGGTGAGTTGATATTTTACTAGACTAACATTACATCATACAAAAAATATCTAGCATTTTTTGAGCAAATACAGAAAATATGTACCTTCTTCAAGGTTTTTATTTTTAGTTAGTGGTTATTTTATAAATATTCTATATCCGCGTAAAGCCAAATACGTTCTGAGAGAGAAAAAATGACACAATAGGTTTTCTTAGATTCTCAATTATTTTTACTTAAGGAATCAGATGTTCATTGGACATCAAGGGGACCCAGTTCAGCACTAAAATAGTTTATCATACAAAGGTCGGAAGAAAAATGTCTTTGAAATCAAACACTGAAATCCATTAGCGTCATTAGTCAATATAGTCTGAATAGAGAAATTGGCTTTTCCAAAGGTCTCTTGAAATTTGATGGTTTCATGCTTATAAAAGCCATTAAATCAAACCACAAAACACATTGTGGTCATCACAAACCAGATTTAGCCTCGTAAGGGAATTTTTATTGTTTGTTCATGCTTTATGAAGACGAACATGTCACATAAAATGTCCATGTTAGTACCTGTCTGATTTGACTAGCTGCTTCTTTTTACCCTTTCCCGGGGAATTGAAAGGGAATTCTTTACCTTTCCTTTTAAAAGATAAATTGCATTATTTGCAATAATGTTGTTTTGTAGCAGCCCTTTCTATTCTATCCTGTGCTTGTTTCATTAATGGCCAATGCACTTAAAATACAAGCCTTTTAATTCCATTCACACCTCTTTTTTGCCTCTCTCTCTCACACACACACTTCCTCTCACCTCTCCGAGGAACACTTTGGTCCCAATTACTTGCATGCTATTTCAGTAACAGGGTCACATTATGAGAGAGATTTTTTTTTTTTTGCAGACAACCTTTTTTAGCGCTTTCATTTGCATTGCATTGTCAGGGAAAGAGTTTCAGGGTCGCATGCGACAAGTGATCATAATCTGTTGTTTTGGGTATTAGGTGTAACATAATCTGTTTTGTGTTTTTACTTTAGTTTGTTCATGCATTTATGTACATTTCAACTTCTTAATCTTAATATGTGTGTTTCTTTATTATGTTAAGAATATCTGGGTTTGTTTTTCTAGAAAGCCAGTAGTTGTGCTGAAGTTTTAGTCCTTTTTAACCTCCTGAAAGCACACACATGCTTTAGACATACACATGCTATTTTATGCTTTTTCTTTTTTTTCTTTTTTTTTTTTTTTCAAATGCCATGATTTTGTTTTACTTTTGTACATGTTTCACAAAACGCAGATGGTAAATCTGTTTCATTCTTTTAAAGACCCTATAAAACACAATCTATCATGTTGTACATCTAATAATTTCAATAACCTAGATTCATTAAAGTGTAGTATGCATTAAAGGAGTGCAGTGTTAATTAATCACGGCTTCTTTACAGATAGTTTCATTACAGATAGATGATGTTCACAGCTCATGTTAACACAGTCTGCTAATAATGAATGAAACTGCATATCCATTTTTGTATAATTCAGCTTATATATTAAAGCATGCATGTGGAGTAATTTCTGTGGCACTAGTGTCGTAAATTTTTTTTTCTCTCTCCAAACTTATGGCACTGTTTGTGAAACTTAAACATACTGCCAGATGTTTAAGCTGTTAGGGTTAGGATGAGAAAACCTTATTAATTGTTTAGTAAATGGATAAGTTGTAGATTCAACCTTCATTATGAGAGTCAAAAAACCATACGTGACCCTGGACCACAAAACCAGTCGCTGGGGTATATTTGTAGCAATATTCAAAAATACATTGTTTGGGTCAAAATGATAGCTTTTTCTTTTTTGCCCAAAATCCTTTGGATAGTAAGTAAAGATCATGTTCCATTAAGGTATTTAGTCAATTTCTTACCGAAAATGTATTAAAACTGAATTTTTGATTAGTAATATGCATTGATAAGATCATCATTTGGACAACTTTAAAGGTGATTTTCTCAGCATTTAGATTTTTCTGTACCCTCAGATTCCAGATGTTCATATAGTTGTATCTCGGTCAAACATCGCCCTATCCATCCAAATCATACATCAATGAGAAGCTTATTAATTCAGCTTTTAGATCATGTGTAAATCTTAATTTTGGAAAATTACAACTGGTTTTGTTGTCCAGGGTCACAAACAGGCAATCAAAGTTAACACCCATGATTCTGATAATATTGAGGTCTTATGAAGCAAAGTTACTTTTATTTAACTTTTTAATTTTTCCAGTTTAAATTATGATTGTTTGGGTTTGTGCATTACAGTTGGTGTATTTCTGTTGTTGTTGTTGTTATTATAAGTGTTTGTGGACGGCCAGAAGTCTCACTTCGCAGTGTGAGACAATGTCTGGTCTTCCCAGTTACCAAGGAAACTTCTTTACCAGACCCCTTTTGCTTATTGTTGTCAAAAGTGACATTGACGGTAAACCGGAGCTTTTCTAAGACGACTTTTCAATGAGCAATTTCCAGAGCACTTGAGTGAATCGATCTGAAGTCAGCATAAATGAATAAAGCTCTGACTTCACGTGTGAGGAATCCTTGATCTTTGTCTGTTTCACTTTTTATTTATACATATTTTCTCTGAGCAGCCAGAAGTGCTTTCTTCTTTCCTCCTATTGTTTTTATTTTTTGTCTCGTTCGTTTCCTTCTCTTTTCGCTCAAGGTTCTGTATTGAATGAAACTGAAAGCAATAGCCAGTCCAGGATGTGAGTTTTGTGTTTTCCTGCCAGGTCATGAGAGAATTCACCGTTCGAACTGCAGAAACTCTAACTCTACAAATTCAGAAAATGATTAAGTTCTCTCTTAGTCTTTGCATGTTTAGATGTTTGCAAGGAAGAGACTTAGAACTTCATTGTGTGTTAAGAAACAAATAGTTTAGGTTGAGTTCTTAAACTGTCACAGATAAATGCTTCTCCGAATGGAAAACTGAAGGGGAAATAGCATGAGGAAATGCTGTCTTCATGTTTTTACAGAATTTACATGTATTTTGTTTTTGGGTGGTTGTGGTTTGCGCTCATCTGAAGAGTTTTTAATGTTAGCCGTCCATTATCAGATACAATTCCCAGAGGCAGACATCCAATACGGTTCCTACAGTTTATTTTTAGCTCTCTGTAAGGATTTTAATACATTTAAACCTCTGATTAAAGTCTCTTTTAGGTAAATCACACGTTTGCAGTGATAATAAGATAATTACTAGAACGTGTTTGTAACAGTCAACCAATTATACCCATGTCAAGTATTTGCTTTCAGATTTGTATGTTTAGTTTCTGAAAAATCTTGAACCAATGACAAGAAGGTGAACAAGAAACCAATATTCTGCAGTATTCCTTGATGTTTGTGCCTTTTTTTCAATTATGGTGACTTTTACAGAAGGTTTAATTAAAAAACATAATTAAACACTATTCGAAGTACTGTATAAACTACGAATAACCTAATAAAAGCACAGGATAAACAATGCATAAACGTAAATGTCTTTTTAGTGCTGTGCAGTGAAATCTGTGTTACAGAATTTAATTTTAATAACCTGTTTGAAACAATTCCCACATTTTGTGACTACTTTGTAAAGTTTTGGTCCTAGTTTATTTTTAATTATGGAAAGTATTAAGGAGTAAGTAGTTGTAGTGCAGCGTATGCATATATTAATGAATCTGTTTCTTCTTCTCTTTCAGAATGGGCAGAGCACCACTGAGGATGGGGTCACTTCAGCTGTTAAGGTAAAAAACACACTTCCAGATGTTTGAGATGGTTATAATAGATTTATTTTTTCATAAACACCTTGTAAAACGTACATTTCCCAGCAATTCCAGCTGTTTTCTGTTCAGCTGATTTCTTGTAAGCTCTGTCCCATGAGTAAGTTCACTTTGGTGATTTTATTTTAATTTATATATTTTAACCATATCAGACAATCATTAAGGCCTGATAGGTCAAATGATCAGTAAGCTCAACTGCCCCCAACTTTCTCACACTGGTCATGGGGTCATTCTTGATGTTGGGCCATGAATTTGAGTCATACTGCCGCTTTAGATTTGATTTGTGATCTTATGTTTGAGCCAGTATTGCGAGTGCTGTGTCTTAGAGACCGCTTCTGTCTCACAGGAGTGTCTAGGGGTATATTGACAGCTTTCTGAAACAATCAATGGAACAAGTGCTAAGAAGGATTCAGTCTTCTGGCTCAGAGTTCTCTTTGTGTGCCAAAAGGGGTTGGATTACTTTGTTACAGGGTTCATCTTGACTTTTTGCAGCCTGCTATCTAACTCTGTGGGGAAAGCCTCTCTCTCCCTCATGAATCCCTGCATTTGTTGTGTTTTTATGTGTAATATGAGCCTGATGTGATGGACAGAGAGACAGCTTGTCTCCTCCCACAGCTTTCGCTTTTCTCTGTCTTTCTGAACAGTGAGCTCACTTCAGAACTGCAGTGCAGCTCAGTCAAGGTCCTGTAATGCTTTTGGCCCCTAGAGACTGCGGCCAGATATTTTTGTGCCTTTTATTTAGTCTGTCCAAAGACAAAATGACCTCACTTAAGCAATAGTTTAATGAGTTTTCAGTGAATGATTAAATATTATGCAAATGTTATTGTGATAGCAATAGCATAGCATTTAAGTAGTCGAGGCTATAACCAATCAACCGATAATCAGTTATTGAATCATGTGAATATTTGGTTGAATATGACACTGTAGTACCTAAAGTGGTTGTATTTTCTGATGTTTCTTGACCTTAATTGCATAAATGTGACCCTGGAGCAACTGGCAAAATACATTGCATGGGTCAAAATTATTTTTTACTGTAAATATTGAAAAACTTCAGTTCTGAATAATGTGCATTTCTAAGGACTTATTTCAACAACTTTAAAGATTTTTTTTTTTTGGTACTGTAATTTTCCAGATTTTTAAAAACGTTATATATTTCAGCTAAATATTGTCCTATGCAAACAAATCATACATAAATGGAAAGCGTATTTATTCAGCTTTAAGATGATTTATTAGTCACAATTAAAAAAAAAAAAATTACATTTTAGACTAATTTTGTGGTCCAGGGTCACAAATGATCATTTAAATTTGTTAGATTTTCATGCTTTCAAATTTAAGCCTGTTTCATAAGTTCACACTTCCTCATAATAATTAATAAGCGTGTTTGGCGTGCTGTCCAGGGGGCGAGCCGGGAGCTCGGCGGATATATTATAACCCTAGCGAAGCCAGGGCTCGGAGTCAGGCTCGGACCCAGCTTGCCCCCCTTACAGAAGGTGCGAAAAGGAGGAGATAATAGTCTGATAGCGTACATGGCTAGCGTACATGCGTGCTCCTCCCAAAACTTTTACAACATCACTTAAGCATTTAAAATGTTGTACATTGTGACATTTACATGTCTTTAAATTCTTGTTACAGTGTGTGTAGACACTGCTTTTGAATATTTTTATAATATTGTTATTACTGTAATACATTGATTTCATATTTAAAAAAAAGAACACATACAAATTACTATAATATTTAAACATAATTTAACTCTTTGCTACACCTGCAGATGTTCTGCGAAGAATAATAAGGACAATTGATATTTAAGAAACAGTATTTTGAAATATTTCATTATGATGCACAGTTTGTTGTTTGTATATCAGACTTTAGGTGGGCGTGAGTCAATTTAGAGACTATTGTTAATTAATTTGCATTTCTTAGCAATAAAATGTATAATTATTTTCTTTTAAAATTTTAGAACTCTTAATTTATTATTACTTAAAGTTGCTTGATTATTATTTTTACATTTATTGTATTTATCGGTGTAAATAATTTCACAGTTAAATCTCAAAAAGGTCCTAAAAGTAGATTAATTGTCAAAATTGATTTTGTCTTATTCCTTTTGTCTAGGTATGACATTTGATCTGGATATTTTTTGTGAGAACTAACGCAGCACATGGCAGTGGACACACTGATAGCCTGAGCCCATGATTCATGAGTCCATTACTGCTGGCTGATTCACCAGCTCACGATCTGTCACTGGTTTCCTCGATACATGCTGATTGGTTGTTGTTGTGGGAACACTTAACATAAATCACACAAGTTTTTATTTCATTGTGCGTCAGCAAAGGGCCGTTGGTGAGGGTCATTTAACTGGTGATGAACTGAGATGTGATCTATGGTCATCATAAATACAGCAAAGTCAATCTGTTTGAAAGCTATTTGCTATTGGATTTGGATCTGAGGCGAAATGCAAACAAAATCATTATGACGGATTTACTGTGTGAACACTTCAGTGGTCCTCAAATCATATCACTTGTCCCTGTTCTCTAATTTTGAATTGGGACATGTGGATGAATAAATGGATGCCTGCCTGTCGAGGACTTTGTCTTTTAGTCTCTTCATGCAGCTATTTTGAAGCATCCTTTTCTTTATTATATGGGAGCATCATGTCTAGGTGTAATAAAATGATTTATGAGTGGCAACAAGCGTTGAAGAGATAGATGGATGAGGTCAGTTATGAAAAAAGACCAGGAACAGTGAATGAAGCCTATTGCCCTTTATTTCACTCTCACTCAGTGTTTTATTTCCCAAGTGTGTTGATATTATGTGTCCTTGTTAAAGCTTAAGGGTGTATTTTCCAGTGTTGAAATGCTTTTCTTTCCCGGTTTAAAATGGCAGTATATCAGACAACAAAATGTTTAAACGCTTTTGCTGTTTATGAACGTCATGATTAACATGGCACAACACCTTAACCAAAGGCATGTATTTGGGGGCTGGAGTGTTTGTGGAGACCTGTTTAAAAACATAATTATTCAGGGATTGTAGTGTTGCAGCATTTAAAGGGTTACTTCACCCAAAAATAAAAATTTGACTGATTTACTCACCCTTGAGACATCCTAGGTGTATATGATTTTCTTATTTTAGACAAATCCAATCAGATATTAAAAAATGTCCTGACTCTTCTGAGCTCTGTCATTGCAGTGGGTGGGAAACCGTCCAAAACACTTCAAATAAAGTGCACACATTCATAATAAAATGTGCCTAATATGGCTCCGGGGAATGAATAAAGGCCTCCTGTAGCGATTCCTTGCATTTTTGTAAGAAATATATCACAAATTAGAAGCACAAAATGACTTGATATATGCCACTCTCTTTCTTTGCTTATCTAAACAAACTCACAAACTGGCAAATGGTTTGGGTAACGCATACATCCTCCATCGGACAGTATTTAAATATAACTCTGATTGGATTTAGGGCTGGGCAATATATTCATGCGCATGTCGTCAATAAAGCCAGTTCTTTAATTAACGATAAATCTCCATCAGCTGTTTTCAAAAACCGTTATATTCAGTTCTCAGTCGAAAAGTGGTTAAATCATTGTAATGACTATTACATTTGTTCGGATTGAGTTTTTCTAGATGCCCATCTTGACTTGGATCTAAAGCTCGTTTTAGCATGTCTTTAGCTGTAGGACCAGGATCGATATTGTGGATGAATGTTGCTAATAATACCTCCCTTCTCCTCCATCCTCCCCAGCGAGAGCGAGCAGGAATAAATAACTGCTTGTCCAGGAATCTCTGTCAGCCTGGGTCTTTAGTTGAGCGGAGTCAAGCATGACATGTCAGAGCCACAAGCGACAGTCTTGGGCGATAAGAACAGAGAATTTAATGAGACCTTATCATCTCTATTTCATGTCATTTTTCAACTTCTCACTTTCATCTCACTTCCTTACTTTTTTAGCTTGTCTTCAGCTCTGGCTTCCTCTGTCATTATCCATCCCAATTTTTGTTAATATATTTCTACAGTATTAAAAATTAAAGATGCACTTTTTTCTTATTGTGTTGCTTCATACTGTTCTATTATGTTATATTCCATTTCTTATATTAAAAACTTTTTTTAATGAGGGGTAACTTTACTTGAATGGACCTGGGGCCTCATGTATCAACGCTGCGTACGCACAAAAACTGTGCGTACGCCAGATTTCACGCTCACGTTGGGATTT
>JAUMHR010047299.1:0-21751 GCA_032361145.1 Enteromius fasciolatus | reverse complement strand
TTAGGTCTGGAGACTGGCTAGGACACTCCAGAACCTTGATATGCTTCTTACGGAGCCACTCCTTGGTTTTCCTGGCTTTGGGTCATTGTCATGTTGGAAGAACCAGCCACAAACCATCTTTAATGCTCTGACTGAGGAATGGAGGTTTTTGCCCAATATGTCACAATACATGGTCCCGTTCATCCTCTCCTTATACAGTGCAGTCGTCCTGTCCCCTGTGATTTTAAAACCGTGACATCTTAAGTTTAATAGTAGCCTTGGAAACGATGGTCCCAGCTCTCCTTATGACACCGACCAGCTCCTCTTATGTAGTTCTGGGCTGATTCCTCACCATTTTTAGCATCATTGATACCCCACAAGGAGAGAGCTTCCGTGGGGCCCCAGTCCGAGGGTCCCAGATCTCAATCAGGTGCTACTACTATAATTTAGAATCATGAGCAGAGTGTAGCTGGACTATTTAAAAGCAAAGTAACAGGTCTTTGAGGGTCAGAAATCTGGCTGATAAGCAAGTGTTTAAATAATTATTTGACACTGTAATTCCCAAATAAATTCATACTATGTGATTTCTGGATTTCTCTTTTAGATTCTGTCTCTCACAGTGGAAATGCACCTATGCTGAAAATTGTAGACCCCTCCATGATTTCTAAGTAAGAGAAGGTGATCAAATACTTATTGACCTCAC
Source organism: Enteromius fasciolatus (assembly GCA_032361145.1). Classification (NCBI taxonomy): domain Eukaryota; kingdom Metazoa; phylum Chordata; class Actinopteri; order Cypriniformes; family Cyprinidae; genus Enteromius; species Enteromius fasciolatus. Next base: position 21,069 of record JAUMHR010047299.1, on the reverse strand, counting down.
TGTGTGTGTGTATATATAAATAAATAAATGACAGCATTTTTTTTTTATATTAAACTGCTATTATATTTATATTTTCTGTTTTCATTCAAGTTTTAATAAATATGTATCTGCTTCTATTATTATTTTTTAAATATGTATATTTAGTTTTAGTTGATATTTATTTTTTGTTTTAATATTATGAATTTTAGTACATAAGTACAACTTATTTTATTTTCAGTTATTTACCAGGTTAGTTTTTTCATTTTTATTTTTTTTATCAAATATTTATATTTTATTTAACTTTTATTTCTACAATTTTTAAAAGTGTCAGACATGTACGGCATTAGATTAATATGACTTACTTTTACAATATCATTAAGGATAAATAGGAATTTATGACGAGTTAAAGCATATACTAATTAAACACTAAAATTAACTAAGACGTAATATGAATTTATGTAAGAATAATAACCACCTTGACTACATGTAAGTTAATGTATTAATTAAGACTCTGGGGTAAGTTTTCGCACATTAATTTATATGATTCATGCCACAGTGAAAGTTCTTGATTAGTACATGCCTTAACTCATCATTGCCTCATACTTAATTCAGGTATTAGTACTGCACATGATTATTCATGTACTGTTCCTGTAAAGTGTTACCCTTGGATTCAGTTTTCCAAGTACAATAAGATTTGTCCCCCTTTTTCAAAAAGGTTGTTTCAATACCTGGTTTTCGTGACAAGGACCCTGGCAGTACTCTGTTATGGTCTCTAGTGTCTGTTTGACCAGGTCCACATTCCTCTCATTAATGTAGAGCCCCAGCAGCCCCAGTCCTCCTGTCGTACTGCCACAGATACAGTCAAGAAACTGCAGCGTCTCACACACCAGATTATAATTGGTTTTGTTGTTTTGATCTCGCAGAAAGTTCTGTATACAAGAGAACAGAAAGATTTGGACTAACAACACAAGTCAAGTCCTGAGTGGCAGTAATTGGTATCTCCATTCAGACAGACTCATCCATACTAGGTCGGGGGTCCCTTGAGATTTTGATCTGCACAGCAAAAAAAATTTTGTACTTTTCAAACATCAAGGTGCTTTTTCTTCTCACACTGGAAAAAACACTAATTTAAAGCTGTCCGATTTGCTGACACGGTGAAAGCAGCATCACTGGATTTGACTTCTAAGCACACCACGTACCAATTCACATTGAGGTGTTAAACACAATTAATACATTCAAATGATTCATAGCCAAAACAAACTACAGCGGAACAAAACCGGACCAATAAAAACTATCTGCATCACCTGCAAGTCCCTGTTATGGTTCTCACAGAGCAGCTGAAGAAAGCGTAGGATGGGTTTCATGATGATGACGGCCTGGCTCATCTGGGTCTCCTCCACCACCTCCTCCATCCCATCCACTCCTGACTCCATCTCGGGGTCCACTTCCCGCCGAAAGGTGCTGTAGGCTTTGGAGGTGACTGAGGAGGCGTCTTTAAGCTGACCCCGAATGTCTTCTCTGAGGTACAAGTCTCGGACTTCACAAGACAAAAGAGAATTGAAATATTAAACCATTATATATAGTTCTTACAAGATCTGTGGTTTTTAGCATTATTTACATTTAGTCATTTAGAAAATGATTTTTTTTCAAAGCGACTTACAAATGAGGAAAATGGAAGCAATCAAAATCAACAAACAGAGCAATAACAAGTATAACAAATCTCATTTACCTTATAGTAGTACACATAGCAAGGCTTTTTTTATACAATAAATAAAAACGGATAGAATAGAATAGAAAAAGAACTAAAAAACCCAGACTTTACTAAGAGTAAACTAGTGTTAGGGGTCTTTTTGTTTTTGTTATTTGTAAAAAAAACAAAAAGAATAGACAGAACAAAAAAAGGATAGAGAATATTAGAAATAAAATGAGAAAAAAATATTAGAAATAAAATTATTATAATTATTTATAATATAAATGAAAAATTATTTTTATAAAATATAAATTTTTATTTTTATAAAATAAAATCTGAATTATTATTACATATTTTGCATTAGTATTTATTCCAATTTTGCATTAGCTTTTATATTATCGGTTTTCATTTTAATTGTATTTTTTTGTGTGTGCTTTGTTATTTTTTTATACAGTAACTTTCAATTTAGCCTTGATGCATTTTTTACATTTTTAGCTTGAGTAGTTTTAGTACCTCTCTGCATGATATGTAAACTAATATTTGTAAACATTTGCAGTACACCATTTAAAAAATTGAAATTCTCAGTTTATGTTATTCATGCTAGTACATTTACGTACAGTAATAGCACAAAATTAAGAGCCGTGACTCAGTCATAAGCACAATATTGATATTGCTTTCATACAATAACACGAGGTTAATATTATAGCCACTTAAATTTTAGACAATATTGAAAGGATGTCAACAGTTTCAAAGCCACAGGAAAATGAATAGTTGCAGGTCTCCAATCAACACGCATTAATAATGTTTGTGAATGAATCTGTGAGATTGATCGAGCTGGTTTGCTAAATGATTCACTGTTGTTTGTTGCTAAACAAAACTGTATTTTTGAATCAATCTAATGATTTAAAAGGCGTGTTGCAGAATGAGTCACTGTTGAATAAATCAATGAAATCAAAGGCAATTAAATCACAAAAGACAGTCACTTATTGCCACTTAAAGCCCTACAATGATTAACTGACATTCTGAATATTTAGAGAATGTGCTCCCCTCAATTTTACGATAAGCAACTGCAATTATTATTTTCAATAAATCACACATTTGGACAATGTACTGATTCAGTCTTCTACAGCGTGTTAGAGAATTCATATACTGTATCTACTCAGTCATCTACAGCACGTTGCAGTTACTGATATGGAGAAAAAACTATTTTTTGTTGTTTTTGGATGTGAAGGCACATCTGAAGCTTATGGAAAACTCTGCTGCGAACATTATTTCTCTATTAAACGATCATGTATCATACACTATGCTGCTCGACACGAAAAAAAAAACTTGAAATGTTTTCTCTCTTGATAAAAAAATAAAAATTGTGTTAAAAAGAAGGCCTTTGATAATTTGCCAGTGACCACTCACATGATGCAGCAGTTGAAATAGGGACAGATTCTATTCATATGCCTCTGCTGCCTCAGGCCAGAACTGCATAGATGGCTATGCATTAAGGCACACTTGTTTGTGATAAACAGGCTATTCAGGGGACCAATGACATACTTCTAATTCAGAAGCAGCATATCATTAGAGTCCAAGTCGTTTTTTTTAAGATTAAGCATGATAAAGCAGAACATTGCAATTAGGACACGTCTCTATTTTCAGCAAGAGACTGAAAGAGTGACTTCTAATGGTTTATTTTTAGACTTTAAGACATCACACCTTTTGGGGCCTTCCTTTGTTAGAAAAAGATTTCCAACAAAGCACCAGAGTCAGTCAAAATAGCATTTTTTATTTATTTTATTTTATTTCACTTGTAGTCCAAAAAGACATATAAAGCCCGTCCATAGTCCACACTGTAGTTGGCAGATTTATTATTATACTACTTCCGGTTCAGATTATACCAAACATGTTTCCTTGCTAACTTCTCAAGCAATCTTTTATCAACCTTGTGAAAAAAATCTGATATAAGTCACATTATTTTAGCATGAAGGTGAACTTCTGAAAACATCTGAAGAAAAATTTCCAGGTGAATTTCGGCAAGGTCAAATTCCAAAATTAAATTGTGTGTGTGTGTGTGTGGTGGGGGGGCAATTAGAAAATATATTGTGCAAAAATAAGCACCAAAAAAAATAAGCATCTTTTGAGGACCATGAGTTTTATTGTGTACTCTAATTACTAAAACAAAAAACAAAGAAAATGTTAAATTATAATAAAAAATTGTATTAAAATAAGATTCATAATTCATAAGATCAACAGACTTGTATGTGAGAGGTTATACTGCACAACACTACATTTCTAAATTTAATTAAATTTCTGCTATAATTGATTTAGTTTACCTGTGCAGCTGCATTATTGTTTAGAAACTGAGGAAAGCACAGATTTTGCAATGACACATTGACTAGAAAGAACCATGGACAAGCCATTATTTAAATTTGGAACTTCTCTGGATTTACAAGAACTTTTGCATGAAGAGCAATGAAATATATCACACTGTGCAAATGATTTTTGGATACATTATTATCAAAATCTCACATACTTTGCCTGTTAATTATTATTGTTTATATATTTGTTTGTTATTAGGGTGAAATACGATAATTTTTCTTGTTTAGAAGGAAAGAACCTGAGAGAAAGCAGATGTATACTGTACCTTTTTTGTGTCTGATACCAGAGCCCTCGCCCTCCTCCTCCCTCTTCCTGCAGCTGAGCTCAAACATGTTGACTGACACACTGGCGCGAATCTCTTTCTGCGCCAGCTCCATCCGATCATAAAAGACCTTGAAGAACTTCTCAGACTTCTTCTGCTTGTGCAGCTGATGATAAAAAGAGTTCTGCAAGGAGACATGCAGAAAATGACATCACCTGAATCTAACAGATGTCCCGTGGTGAATGTGTGCCCTGTTTATACCTGAATCGGTGTATTTCCTCCTCTCAGGAGTGCGATGCCAAGTAAAATGCTTTCCTCAAAGATACGGTCATTCTTAGTGCTGACGATGAGGTCGATGACCAGCTCGGATGCTCCAACGTTGTCCAGAGCACACTGGATGTCTACTACGCTAGTGCCTGGCTTGTCAGAGTCCTGTCCTGGAGAACCACCTGTGTACACACACAGAACACTGTTGAGTCAGGAGCAGAAGCTGAACGAGAGGGGGTAAATAGTGAGAAAGCACTGATGGTCATTTGTGAGATGTACCTCCAGAGGAAGAGCTGTTCCCGCCACTGTAATCCAGGGCTTTGGCGTGGGGTCTCTGGTTGCCAAAGTAGTGTGTAAGGAGACTCTTCCTCAGTGTGTTGCCCTGAGGAAACCAGAGAGGAAGGCAGTTGGGTCATCCTTAAAATATAGAGTGTATCAAGTCTTGATTTTTAAGTCATGAACATTTTTATTTTTATATTCAAGAAACTCCAAACAGAAAGACATAATTCTGTAAAACACATGATTGAAAAATCAGAAATGGCTTAAAACTGTATTTTTTTCATATTTAAAAATAACAATATTCAGGTATATACAGTGCTAAAAAAAATAAAGGGAACACTAAATTAACACATCCTGGATCTGAATGAATTAAATATTCTTATTAAATATTTTATTCTTTAGATAGTTGAATGTGCTGACAACAAAAATCACACAACAATTATCAATGCAAATCAAACTTATTAACCCATGGAGGTCTGGATTTGGAGTCACAATCATAATTGAAGTGCAAAAACACACTACAAGCTGATCCAACTCTGTCCTTAAAACTAGTCAAAATGAGGCTCAGTAGTGTACATACAGGCCTCCGTGTGCCAGTATGACCTCCCTACAACTCCTGGGCATGCTCCTGATGAGGCGGAGGATGGTCACCTGAGGGATCTCCTCCTAGACCTGGACTAAAGCATCCGCCAACTCCTGGACAGTCTGTGGTGCAACGTGGCGTTGTTGGATGGGGCGAGACATGTGCTCAATTGGATTAAGGGAAACTCATCTCGGTACCTAATGGCAGTCAGGCTACCTCTGGTGAGCACATGGAGGGCTCCAAAGAAATGCTACCCCACACCATTACTGACCCACTACCAAACCGGTCATGCTGGAGGATGTTGCAGGCAGCAGAACGTTCTCCACGGCGTCTCCAGACTCTGTCACATCTGTCACATGTGCTCAGTGTGAACCTGCTTTCATCTGTGAAGAGCACAGGGCACCAGTGGCCAATTTGCCAATCTTGGTGTTCTCTGGCAAATGCCAAATGTCCTGCACGGTGTTGGGCTGTAAGCACTACCCTCACCTGTGACATTGAGCCCTCATACCACCCTCATGGAGTCTGTTTCTGACCGTTTGAGTAGACACATGCAAATTTGTGGCCTGCTGGAGGTCATTTTGCAGGGCTCTGGCAGTGCTACTCCTGTTCGCCCTTGCACAAAGGCGGAGGTAGCGGTCCTGCTGCTGGGTTTTTGCGCTCCTATGGCCTCCTCCACGTCTCCTCATGTACTGGCCTGTCTCCTGGTAGCGCCTCCATGCTCGGAACACTACGCTGACAGACACAGCAAACCTTCTTGCTACAGCTCGCATTGATATGCCATCCTGGATGCGCTGCACTACCTGAGCCACTTGTGTGGGTTGGAGACTCTGTCTCATGCTACCACTAGAGTGAAAGCACCGCCAGCATTCAAAAGCGACCAAAACATCAGTCAGAAAGCTGATGCTCAACTTTTTTTTTTCTTCTTTTTTTTTTTTTAATTGCAGAGGAAATATGATGAAGCCGAAAATTACCACAGAAAATAACAATCTTAAATAAACACAATAAAATACAGATTTTTTAAGCCTTTCAGATTTATTGCAAACTGTGTGAAGTGGGGAGTACTTCATTTCCTGTCCGTTTGGATTCTCTTCACACTTCTGAGTGTTTTCCACCCAACTGTGCTGGATAAAAAACACACACTCACATGGGAGAACTTTTACATAACTAGTATAAACTGTAGTAATTGCTGTAATTATGCCAGAAGTGTAGCGAAACCTAAGGGAGGCAGAGGGTGAGGCGGCGAGTGCTGAAGGTAGAGAGCAGACGGCTGCCTTGAAAATCTGCTTCCCAGTGGGAGAGAAACTGAACGTGTGAAAAAGACAGAGGGTGGGGGGGTGAGTGGCTGGCATAGAGAGCGAGAGCGAGTGAGAGAGATAGATTAACACAGAGAGAGAGCGAGAGTTATGTAACACCTGGTGGCGGCTTGCTGAGAGATCACGAGGAAGACACGGTAGAGGGAACGGGATGGTACTGATCGTCTCTCCCTTCTTCTGTCTCCTGGCTGAATATTCTTTCTTTTCTGTCTCATTTTCTTGCTTTTATACATCTGGCTATAGGGATAATTCTCACAATTTTTTAGATCGAGAGAGAAAGACTGCATTCACGAAGTCAGTGTTTGGGATTGACATTTACCAACAGGTTTGACAGTCCAATTGTCCTGTTCTTTCACAAGCTTGCAAGAGCGGGTCAGACAGTATTTGTGTGAAAGAACAGCGAAGCAAAGGCTGTTATTAACAGCTGTAACTATAGTGACAGTCACTAAAAGAAATATCAAAAATGGCTACATTTATTAGATCAGAAAGTCTTCACAACTGACCTGACATTTCATGAAGGAATCTACAGTATACTGTAATAAATAAAAAATAAAAGATTAAATTACAAAAAAAAAATATAAGAAAAAAAAAAGGAATAAGCATAAGTAATAAAATGTAAAATTAAATTAAGAAAAAAAACTAGTACAAATAATCTACAAAAATTATAGAAATAATTTATAATATTAATAACTAAAATAATAAAATAATATTAACTAAACATAATATTTTATCTTAGTATTGACAAACATCAACACAAAAAACAATAAAAAAATATTTAATATAAAATAAGAAAAAGGTAAATAATTGTTTTTTTTAATAAAATCAAGTAAAAGGTAAGTTCAAATCTAAAATAAAAGTGACTAAAATAAAAAAAAACAAAAAGGATACAAACTAAAAACCATAAATAAAATGTTTAAACAATTTAGAAAAATAAATAAAAACAATCAAAATATAATAAAATAAAAAATGAAATAGTACTATATATTTTATTATTAAAAACTTTGAAAAAATAAAAATAACATTAAAATGAAACTAAAGAATTATAAACCATTTTAAAATAAGATAAAATAAAATGTTGAGATTATCAAAATGTAAGTTTCCTTCTAAAAATCAACTTGGAAAAAAAAAATAGATAAAAAAAAATAGATTAAAATATTGATAACTCAAACTGCACAATACATTTGACCAATTTTGTCAATTCAAATGCCAGAATGACGATGTCCCTCCTGCAAGCAACACCTGCAACCGACCACTAAATAGCAAATAACTGCTCATGAAGACCCTGCAGATGGCCAGGAAAGGAGAAAGGTGTCGGACAGACCATGACATTTTACTGACTTCACCCTTCCACACTGTGTCACCCAGGAGGATAATGAAACCCAGGATGGCCGTGTGGCCCTGCATGCGCCGACACAAGAGTGACAAACTGCCACAGAGAGAAGACACTTTTCTCTCTCACTCTGACAAGCACGTGTTGTTGCTGTTCCCACTCTCTCAGTAAACACTCATCAGCAGTCAGCACAGACTGTGTCTGCTTCCACTGTCTGGACGAGCCGTCACACACACAAAAAAGCAGGTGAACATTATCTATTAAAGAAACAGCTTATCCAAAAATGAAATCCTGTCAGCATTTACTCACCCTCATGCTGGTTTCAAACCTGTATGACTTTCTTTCTTCTGCAATAATACTTTGAAGAGTGCTCTTAAAGAAACCAGAGACTTCCACTGTCCAGTATATGGAAGAAAACAAATACTAAGATATTTGTTTCCAAAATATCAGAAGAAAGTAAGTCACTCAGGTTTGGAACGACATGAGCGTGACTAACTGATTTTTTTAGGTGAGTTAGGCCCTTATGTTTTAAAAACCATCATAATTAACCCTATTTGCCCATATTCAGGACGTCTTCATATCATTCTCTGCTCCTGTTCACTATAATTGGACATGCTTTCCTACAAAACCAGCTGTAATGGGGGAGTTTAGTGTCTCCTGATGCTGCAGTCTTTCTTGCACTTCTGCGGAGGACTTGATGGGAGAACCGAGGAGAAAAGTGAGAGATGAAGATAGCAGTGCCAGTCTGACTCATCCGTCTGCTGCTGCATGGCAGAGAAAAAAAAAACCCTGCGCAGGTGAAGTGAGGACAAAAGAGAGAGAGAGAGAGAGACCGAGCGAAAAAAAGACAGATAGGCGATAGAGAGAGAAGGAGAGGTGAGGGAAAGATGGAGGGATAGATAGAGCAGTGGGGAGGAAAACACAGACTGGCTGACTTGTTTTAAAATGTGCATGGGCACGCCACACTGCGGCTGGCCCGGCTAAGCCTGGGATGCTCCAGCAAGCTTCAAAAAAAAGCTCTCCGCTGCTGTATGCAGGTACCAGAGAACTCGGGATGGAGGGATCTAGAGAATGAGAGAGAGACACAGGAAAAGGGAGGGGTGCTCTGCTCTGCTGGACTCATCAAGTCATCAGTCTAAGGCCTCAAGGCACACCCCTGGGTCGTATTGCCTCCCGTTATAACACATGGGGCTCTGCTCTAAGGTTACAGCTGCCAGGCTTTCTTCTCCAACTATTGGATATGTTCAAAAATTTTATAGAAGAGGGAAAAACTAGACAAATATAGTATACAAAATATTGAAAAACGTATACATGTATAATATACACCACCCAGTGCTTTCCTGTCCCACCTCTACTGTCCAGTCCCAATAAAGGCAGAAATTGTCCATAAATGTAACTTTAAATAAAAGAATATGTGCTTTATAAGTGCTAATAAACATACAATATGTTTAAAAAGGCACGCTAATAAGTAACTAGTTACCGGACCCTATACTAAAGCGTTACCAAATATTATTGTATATATATTGACTAAACTGATCAAAGTGACAGCTAACATTTTTAACAGTATAAGAATCTTAAAAAAAAGATATAATGATGTCCATTAAAATATTCAGAACTGTAAACATTAATAATAACAAAACAATATTTCTTGAATGCCCATGCAGCACTCTACACCGAAGACACTATTTATTTAATATAACAATTAATTTAATAAATGCTGTTTTAAAATATATTAAAATAGAAAGCAGTTATTATAAATGTGAATAATGTTACTGTTATTACTGTATTTTGATAACATAAACACAAGACTTGGTAAGCATAGGACAAACCTAAACTTTTAAATGCTATTTTAACTTCAGTCCCTAAATACTTAAATAACTAATAGATATTATAATAAAATGCATTTAATTAATATAAAATAAACATATAATTAATAATACAATAAGCATAGCCTTGGTGAGAAAAAAAACATACAGTAAAAACATTTGCAGTATAATAATATAATATGTTCAGGGTGATACAATTATGTTATTAAAGTCTATGAAAGGTGAGGGGTATGACTTCCTGCTGATTTAAGCCAGAGAACTAATTTTGTGTGTTAACCATTAAAGCGGTTGTATAAACATTTCACACAACACAAAAGGCCTTCAAAACAACTTTATTGGCACTTTAAAATTAATAGACTGAAACTTTTCTACCATACACTTCCATTTTTAAGAGCAGAGGGAGGAGCGTGACTTTGGGTGGAACAGATTTATGGAAGAGAAAGAGTGTGAGAGAAAAATCAATACACCTGAAATCTCGTCAGGCAGTCTAGACATGAACACCATGAACACATCTCGATACGAGGGGGAAGAGAGCGGAAAAGGAAAGAGAAAAATACTAGCTACTAGGGATAGCTGAAACAGAGATTATGAATGGTTCGCTTTTGCATCATTTTTAAACTTAAAAGTCCTAATTCTAAAATCATAATAAATACCTATTACACTTAATTCTATTAAAACTGTTGCATAAATATAAATGAATGAATGTTTATTATTTAGATACGCACACCTCGCATCAGAGCATCATAACAACCAATCACAAACATTTCAGATGAGTTTATGAATGCAAAGTCCAATCAGAACTCGTGCTAGACTGAAGTTATGTTTTAAACTTTAAAAAGTTTTAAATCTGAAAGTGCACTGTGCAACATTAGCATATTGCTCACCCACTTGTTGGTCTTTTATAAAATAACTTCTTTGCCACTAGGTGCCGAAACGATAATATAGCCATTTCCTTGGTAAGGCTGTGCACAAAGCAGCACTGCACTCACAAACACTGCTTTATCAGGCATTACAGGCATAATGAAAATTAGATAAATCGGACCAATCACCGCAGATTAGGGTCACGCAAAGAAGGGGTTGGAAAAAATTAATCAAAAGTGAATCATATAGGAGTCGCTAAGCAAGTAAGTTAAAAATAAAAGCAAATTATAAGACAGCTTGTTTGGGTTTTTTTTTTTTACCTTGCATGCATGTCAACCAGTTACTGGGTGACTCCCAGAACCAAAATATGAAGTCTTCAGAATGCATTCTTTTACATTTCAACATCTTGATCATAAGCTACATTTGCACTGGTTCTGGCCTTGATACCTAACACTCTCCAATATCAATCTATTCATCTTCTCATAGTCAGGAGGACAAGGGGGAGTCTCTAAGTCCGGGTTCCTGTAAGCATCCGCCCAGTACAGTGGTCTGACCGATCTGCGATTGGTCAAGAGGTCCCTTGTGACCTGCTTTCAGAGGTAGCAGTGTTCAATGTGGCTCTCTTCATAAACAGTGCAACAAGCAGGAAAACAAATTAGCCTTGCATGTGAGAGCAATTGAAGAAATTGTTGATTTCCAGGCAAGGCCAAGACAAACAGCAGCGAGGACGTAAACAACCATCCCTGAAGATGACTGACCCTGGTGTCGTTCGGAAGTGGGGCATGTGATCGCCTAACATCCTTAGGGCGACAAGACGTGTTTGTGAGATTCACTGTCTGCTGCCAGCGCCTGACCTGTGGATGCCTGGGCCTCAATTTTGGCCAGAACTGAGATCTCTGAGCCCACTGTAGTGAGCATTTACACACGACACGTTACACAACACAGATGTTGAATCTCATGCACAATTAATCTTCATGATGTATCCACTTAAACCTACCAAATGTACAAGCAAAGAGCTGATAAATGGCCAACATTAATAACATCTGCTCCACAGCCCTCCACTGAGACAGTTATAAAAGCACGTACGAAAGAAATATCAATTTGGATGCATGGATGATTGTTGATTTGCAGGCAAGGCCAAGACTTTCTCTCTTTAATGACAATGCGTTCTAAATAGACATAAGCATACAGTCTGTCCCCTCTTTATGGCTGTAATAGCTCAATCCGCTCATCTAGAAAGGCCTTCCACAAGATTTTTGAGTGTTTATGTGGGTATTTCTGAGAATTTGTGAGGTCAGGAACTGATGTTGGACAAGAAGGTCTGCCTCACAGTCCCTGCACAAGTTCATCACAAACATGTTCGATGGGGTTGAGGTCAGGGCTCTGTGAAGGCAGTTATTCCACTCCAAACTGGTCCAATAATGTCTTTATGGACCTTGCTTTGTTTACTGCGGAACAACTAGCTGTAATAGAAAAGGGCCTCCTCAAAAAGTTGGAAGCATTGTCCAAAATGTCTTGGCAATCCATGAAAAATAGCCCTACAGTAGTTACAGTTTGCACAATGCAGTCAGGCAGGTAACATTCTCCTGGCATCTGGCAAACCTAGACTCCATCAGACTGCCAAAGAAAGATTTGTCACTGCAACATGTTTTCACTTCTCCGGAGTTCAGTTGCAGCAAGCTTTACACCACTCCATCTGATGCTTGGCACTTCACTTCATTGTTTCGCCAATGTAAACTGCATGCCTAGTTTTTATATAAATATATTCGGCCGAGGGTGCTCTCGGTGGGTTTATGAGCCATGACCGCTTACACCCTGGAGCTGACATTTCCAAAAACGCTAAAACTAATTATCATATAGACATTATCTTTATTAACAAACTGCATCTTTGAAGTCTAAACAAGAACATTCTTACTTAAAATGAACTCTCAAAAACTACACTCCATGACACAAAGTATTATCTATAAAATTATAATAGATTTGGTCATCAACCTTGACACTCGCTGTGAAAATACAAGACATTCAGACATTGCACCAAGCAAATTCAACTGGCCCTGTTTGGATTTTCCATTTAAAGTTTCTATTCTAAGAATATCCTATGAATTAACCATGGTGCTTTCCGATGGTGTGTATGCAGGACAAACTGACGAGGAGGAATATCAATAGAGAACACGATCTAAGCAGTTGAGTACATGTTGCTCCTAAAGTTAGTCTCCTCACTAAAGCTTACCCCTGCTGCGTACTCTGGACCTCCTGTGGATCATCTACAGGTGTTTTTTTTCTGACTCTTAAAGGTATAGGAGCTGTACAGCATGTTCTGGGATCATATCCATGGTGACCACACACCTCGTGCACCCTGCTTGATCACTTATTTAAACAAGGAGGGTGGGACGGGAAAAAAACAACACTCTTACACAAACACACAGTTATAATCAGATGGATACATTTTCAACAGCGTAAGAGATAACGCATTAAAGATGCAATACAAAAATCCTGGCTGTCTATCGACACCTGAGGCTAAAACGAGAAATTTCAACTGATACAGGGTCGAATGAAAGGACAAAATATAAAATTAAATACTGTAGGTTTACAAGGGTGACCTGGGGTAAGACAATAACATGATTTAAACAGATTTTAGGATGTATTTTTAATTAGAAAATAGAAATTTTAATTTTCAATTTCTAAAATACAATTAGAAATCCAAACAAAAAGTTCTACTTTGGTCTCATCTGACCACAGGACTTTCGCCCATAACTCCTCCGGATCATCCAGCAGTTACAGATATGTTGGCATGCGGCATTGCCGAGACCCCCGGGTTAAACGTGTGTGTGTGTGTCCGCGTAGGCTTTGGTCTAAGAGCTTTGGCGGGATTTGTGTGTGGGCTGAAACAGTCGTATTCCACCGCAGTCATCGGGGAGACCTGCTCTCGCAGAGCCAATGTATGTGTGTGAATTTTAGAGCGTGTACATGTCCCGTTCCCACCCCCGGCCCAGCATTGTGTGTGTATCTGCATGTGTGCGAGGAGCTTAACCGTTTGAGGTTGGTAATCTGGAAAGCTGCTTTGCCTCCGGGCGGTAGTGTGAAACTTGGCTGGAGAGAAATACATGCAGGATGAGAGAGAGAGAGGCATGGGCTGTTATGTAACAGGGCTTTTCTTTCCTTTGTCAACAAACAGGAGAGGCCTGTTTATACACACACACAAAGCTAGTCACCAATACTGGTATGAGAGAGTTTACTTCAAGGGTACGCCCAACTCGTGAGACGTGAGGTATTACTCTAAATAAACACACTCCAGAACAGGCCGCAGTTAATGTTTTGCAACAAGAGCAATGAACAGAAACATCTTGGAAAAGAGAGAAATTACGCAAGAACTAGAAGAAGTGGCCTGGCTTTCTTACAGAAGGGTTTCACACGTACACCGAGCCACACTCACTCACACATTTATCACGTTCTGCAAAAACACAAAGCCTGTGCGGTGGATCTATTTACCCCTTTTCCATGAAAATGGTGCTGGTGCTTTTGCCAGTATTGGAAATTTGGCAAGAGGGAACAGGCTTGCGTTTTCATTGACGTAGTTCACTATGTTAGAACACAACCTGGCCCCGAACAAAGTACAGTACATGATGAACTGAGGTTTCAGAACCTTTTGTTTTAACACCAAAAATAACTCTGCTTTCAAGGCAGTCATCATCGACAATTTGGCTTGATTTAATAAGCAGAATTTACAAACCAAAAAAATGAAGATAAAATAAATAAATAAGTAATAAAAAAATTAAAATATAAAATAAATAAATATTTATATATAATCATTTATTTTTATTTATTTATTTAATATATATATATATATATATAAAACAATTACTTTAAAAAAATATTTAAATAAGAAAACAGTACTTCTGAATTGCAACAATATTTCACAATATTACTTTAATAATAACAACAATAATAATAATAATAATAATATTAAATAAACATAGATTTCTTTAGAAAGTGTTACAAAATACTTACAAATCTAACTTTTGATATGGATAAAAATAAGTATACTATTAAATTAAAACTATACTATTACTGTTAAAAACTAATTAGAAGTTACTGAAAACGGGTCATGAAAATATTAAAATGATTATGTGGGACAGAGCAAGTTAGTGTTTTTGATTAAAGATTATGAGAAAACAATTAAACACCAAAAAAATGACACGAATAATTCATGTGTCAATAAATCAATTAAAATTAGAAGTCAAAACCACACCCTCCTTGAAAACATAAGTCAAATGTTCCTAAACGCAACTACACACACACTTCTTCTATAATGTAAAAAACTGAATAAACACACAGGAAAATTACTCTCGTCACTTTGAAGCTTTCTCTGCTGTGACCGTTTGGCCATTACCACATATCTAAAATTACAGCAGAACAACAGCACCTGCTTGACATTTTAAACATTTTGTACATTGTGTGCAGACACAAGCTCACGTTCAGCTCACCATGCTGACACAAGTGATCATTCGAGAGAAAGAGAGGCCAATTATATCTGCTCGTGAGTCATGACCTGCTGCTCAGCAACCAAATCACCAAGTCACTGGCGAGAGATAGGAAAAAAAAAAAAAAAAAAGGCTTCGAGCTAGTACGAGAGAAATTCAACCCGAAAACAATATGAGAGAAAAAGCACCGAGATAAACAAGTGCTAAACGATGGGAGAGACCGAGCGAGTGAGCGAGAGTGAGAACATGATGAGCCACGTGAGGTTGGCTCAGACACTGCAGGCCGGTTACGTAAACACCCCCCGCTCCGTCGCCTCATGGACTCAGCAGACACCGCGCCTCTCCAATCCCTCCGCCTGCTGCTGTGCCACGCTTTTTTCTCTTCCCTCACATGGCTTCTCACATGCTCGCTCTCTCCCTCCCTCCTCCTTTCCCTCGCTCGCCCTCCTACTCTCTCTCTCTCTCCTCAGGGGAGCCGGCGGTCTGTGCCGAGCAGGCCTGCATGAAACCGCAGCACCACTCTCAGGGTGGGAAGAGCACGGCAAAACAGCCAAACCCTGTGGAGAACGAGCGCTCCAAAACAAACAAACAAACACATCCGGGCGTGGAATTACGCAAACTCTCTTTTTTGGTGGAAAGACAGAACAAATCTGATTGGCTTTTACACAACTTATACACTTCTAAAAACATCTAAGACATCCCGCCGCTCACTGTGATGTCATTATGACCATGAATCGAGTCAAAATATTTATGATCCGACTACAAGGCAAACCCAGAGAACAAATGCTCCTAAATGAACAACACATACAGATGTGGGAAGAGATGAAACAAATCCATTTAAAGGCGTGGTCATATTTACTGTTGCTCGGCAAAATTTTGAAGGTGAATTTCAGCCATTATAAAATAAACCGTGTGATTGGAATTAATTAATCCAAAATAAAAGTCTTTGTTTACATTATATATGTATGTTTACTGTGTATGTTTATATATTATATAAAAACACACACAGTATATAAATATATATATAAATAAACAAACACACAGTATATATATATATATATATATATATAAACAAACACACAGTATATATATATATATATATATATATACATATTAATACGTGTGTGTGTGTATGTATATGTATATGTAAACAAAAACCTTTACTTTGGATGTGATTAATCGCATATTATCATTTGCCAGCACCAGAAAAGTATAATGTTTGTTATATAAATATTGGTCTGATTATATTACCTAAAACATGCAACGTACAACATGCAACTTACGTTACTAACTAGTTTTAGTCATGTCATTTGAAATCAGTTACAGATTACAATTTGTAACTTTATGACATCCAGTAACTATATGATACAAATGACACAGCAAACATAGCCTAACCCTGTGAGGAATGAACAACAAAATCACCTACAGATGTAAAAATAATGCAAACAATAATTTATTTGGTGTGGAGACAGCACAAATCTGGCTCACTTTGAACGTGCGGTTACATCTATAATGGCTTGGAAAAATGCCATAAACATACACAAATTTCTGATTCAACAAATTCAGATTGAACAAACGCAGATTCATCAAGCTCAACCGGCGAAAATAAGTTTAGACATTCCACCACTCACTGTGTTATCAAACTATGGCTATGCCGTCATATAATGTTTATATAATGTTTTCGCTAATTCACAACATTTCACCACAAAAAACTAAGAAAAGCTACTTGGTTTAAAAGCTGCACTTTATACTTTGCTATACTATTGAAAATGGCCTTTTTTGCGTGCGAAATTGTGCTAAAATCTCATTAAAAAGGAACCGTGCCTTTATATATTTAAAACGGTCAAAAGTTTTGTACGTTACATTTAAAGTTATTTTGGTTTACGGAGTCCCCAACAATAGGCTGACATTCATGCAGGGTCAAAAAAACACTTTCATTGTCTTATAATACGCATTTAATTATTTAATTTTTACCTTATTTGCTCATAGACTCCCAAACGGTTCGTTCAACGATTAATTCAACGAATAAACACCTTTGCGTGATGCTAATCTGCAGTGATTGGCCAGAATAGTTTCATTTCTGTTTCATCATGTCTGATAAAGCAGTGTTTGTGAGTTCAGTGCTGCTTTGTTTACAGTCTTTACCGGGGAAAACGCTATATTTACAGCTTCTAGTGGCAATGCATGAATTTGCATTTTCATTCAGTCATTGCAAAAAGACCAACAATTGGGGGGGCAATATGCTAAGGTTTCATGTTGACCTCATCAAGAAATGACTTAAATGACTAAGAAATAACTCCAATGATTCAGGGTCGACTCTTTCTTTTGAGATGATGACTTTATACATTAAAAACTGTTTTGATTCACTTAGAGCTGTGTTACACACTGTATGAAATGTCATTAAAAAAAAATCTGTAATATGGGCACTTAAAGACAATCTGTCACTCTGATGTCAAAATGTTTATGACGCAACAACTGAAAATGAATTGATAGAGCATTTCCTGTCCTTTATTCCTATTATTTTTCTATTCTTCCTTCTCTCTCTAAACGTGCAAGGCCATAGTCAGCTCTCTGCAGTATTGATTTGTGGTGCTGGGTGATTTGGCTACTTGCTCCAACACTATGAGCGTGTCCTCATGTGCCTATGCTTATGTAACAGCGCGGGACTCTTTCTCCGCTGAATGCTGATTAACTGTCTGGAGCTTTAGGACTCCCAGCATTCACCCTGCTACAGATGCCAACGACACTGCAGAGGCCCAGGAGCTGTGCCTCACTTCGCACACACTCTCGGCTCTACGGGTTGAGGGGAGAGGTCATCAGGTTCACAGTCCTTGGTTTGGGCACCACCGCCCCCTTCTGGTGGTTACTGACATGGCAACAACATTCCCTAAAAGCATTATGACATCACAGATGGTGGATGCATTTTTGATGCTCACCAGATAAACTTTTGCTGATCTGCTATTTGTTACTACTCGTAAGTGGCAGGTTGTATAAGAAACACATTTTCTACACATTCTCAAAAAATGTGGATACGATTCTGAAGTTAAGTTCCCATTACACTTACCTTATCCTGGAATATTTCTTTCCTATCCAGCATCTCTCGAAGAGTCTGCAGGATCTTAATACACAGCTTCTCCTCTTTCTCCATCAGCTTCTTGGTGTGTTTGATGAGCCTGAGAGAAAATATTGTATCAAATTTCATACTAAACATGTAATATAATTTAAGGATATCAACTTGGCCACTTGACCAATCACATCAACTACAAATGTTTTGTAACTATGCATTTAATTATAGTCAATAGATACAATTAATGACGTATCACAAGACATTCTCATTAATAAAATATTTCAATATAATTTGTGTTTAGTGGAGTAATGCTGACTGAGATTGTATTCCTTGAGAACAATATATTATGCAGGTAACAGCCCCATTTACAGGCTAGATGCATGACAAAACTGGATTTTATATAACAGTAAGATGTTATTAAAATACTTATGAACTAAAATTACTTCTTTCTTACTATTTCTTATATTAACCAAGGCTGTTTATTTGATTAAAAATATAGTAAAAACAATAATATCATTAAAAATTTCACTGTTAAAATTACTGTTTTAATATTAAAACATTATTTATTCCTGTCATGACAAAGTTAAATTTTCAGCATTATTAATTCAGGCCTTCATAAATCATTCTAATATGCTGATTTGGTGTTTAAAAACCAAAACCAAAAACCATTTCTTATCAATGTTAAACAGTTGCACTGCTTAACATTTTTTGTGTAAAGGTGTTACATTTTTTTCAGGATGCTTTTGTAACAATGCAAAAGCCTTCACTGGTGCTTTTTGCCCATTTCATGTATCCTTGCCATACAGAACTTACAGAACAAAAAAAATTCAAATCTATAATAAACAAAGTCCAGCTACATATGACAATATCATTTTTCATTTGTTGTGTTAAGTAGTGTTATTTTAATAAATGAATCCTCCAAAAGCGTTGTGGCAAATAAAACAGGAAATCTGTTTAATGTAGTCATGTAGACTTCTATAATCACACGCAGACGGTCTGTCATTTTAGAGGTATATCTTGCACGGACTCAGATAATTGCTTATATAAGGCACTCAGAAACCCAGGCACATACACAACAAACACATCTTCTAGCTCATATATGATTCTGCTGCTATACTAATCACAGCACAACCAGTTGCAACACATACATACAAACATGGACAAATTTTCAATTCAATTCAAATTGGCATTTACATGTTTTAAATCTATTTTTACAGACAAACACACAACAGACTATCACTTAAGGGTGTTGCTGACGTAAACGTTCGGAGCTATAACAGAAATGCTTATGGATTTATAATGTCATACCTATACCTACGGTTATTTTTAACACAGCCACTGGACTTGTTTAATATATTCATTGCGTATGACGCACGGTTTTAATTAGTATGATGTGGGTGCGTGTCTCACTTTGACATGAAGGCTCCATCCTCGCTGCGGAGCTGTGCAGACTCAGGAAACAGCATCTCTGGGCTTTGCAGCACGTCTACTAACACAGAAAACTCTGCCTGCACCTGCGGACTAAACTGCTCCTCCAGATACACGACGACTCCCTGAAACACATAACAGCCAATCAAAAGCAGTGGTCAGCATCATAGACAAAAGACATTTAACATTCACAAACACTATTACCGTTTTCTGGTAAGCATACACTTTTAAAAATAAAGGTGCCTCAAAAGGTTCTTCACAGCGATGGAAGAACCATTTTTGGTTACACAAAGAACCATTCAGTCAAAGGATTTTTAAAGAACTAGAAACAGAAAGGTTCTTCAGATGTTAAAGGTTCTTTATGGAACCATTTATGGCATCATGAAGCATGATTTATTTGGTAACACTTCAGAATAGGGGGACAGAATAATGCATTAGTTAAGCATTACTTAATGGTTAATTTTTATGTGCGCTAAATTTATAAATACATAAGAAAAAAATACAAAATACATAAGATAAATAATAGAAAACCGTTTAGGGGTGCAGATGTTTTTTTCCCCCTGATTAGTGCTTGTGCCGCCTCCCAAAAAATGCTGCCCTGGGCGACTGCCTCGTTCGCCCATGCCTAATACCGCCACTGGTTGCAGCACACTTCAGATGATGCATGAAAATATGGTACTTGACGCTAATCAGTCGTTGCCTTTATAAAACTGTGAGGTCGTATAACAGAGTTTTAGATTTAAAAGGTTACCTGTAGTTTCTCAATGATCCTGTAATCATGGGCCCCAAAGGGCTCCTTACGGGGTCGGCCGCGGGTTGACAGCTTCCAGTCTTTTACTGCACGCTGCACCATGCTGGTGTGTGTCTTTAGCGACAGGGTATTGACCTGACCGTCCAGGTCCACTGGAATGGGGATTGCCCGGCTCTTAGCTGGACAGGGTTAGATGGAGATGCCTTTATAACCTTTTTAAACACATCTTGTTAAATATTAAACACATTAATATTCTCAAACACTAATGGCAAACACTCTCAGAAATAACATCTATTATTCATACATAATTCATTTATTTATCTTACAGGTTGCATGATTTTTGTGTGCAGTGTTTTTTTAAATAAATGTTAATAATTTTATATATTCTTATTTAAATACAGTATATTAAACCAGGTTTAAATACACAACAAGTGAAATCCTGACATGTTTAACCAGAATTAACAACTAACCAAATAGAATCAAATCATGAAACAATTTCTAGTGTGAAATTAAAAAAAAAAAAAATACATAATATAATATAATATATATTACATATTATATTATGTTATGTTATGTTATGTTATG